>CM038219.1:113935945-113948445 GCA_021442155.1 Cymbidium sinense | reverse complement strand
TAAATATGATAATAACTAAATTATAAATGAGTATTATTAATAACTGATTTTATATTCACTCTTCTTAAAGAATATTTATTTTAAAATATATTATAAAGCAAATAAACTACTGAGGATATAATAGAATTGGTATTAATTGTACTCGAATGTGTTTCCCAGTGATTAGAAGTAATGTGAAGTATTCATTGGGTAGGGTTTGTAAGCTTAAAAAAGAATTGGCATTAATTTCAATCTCGAGGCTTTAGTTCTGAAGTAATAATAAATATGGTACGACATTCTATTCTTTATTCTTCTTTCCATTAATATGGTTTATACATTAGAATAAAATGCAAAGCTAACATTATGAGGATAATTTATATAAAATTTCTATATTTTGTTATTTAAAATAATATTTTTTAAAATTTAGAAAATAAAATAATAGCTTAATCAATTTTGTAACGAAAGCAGAAGCGGATTAAAAAATCTTTTTTAGATGGGACATAATAAAATAAAAAATAAATCACTTTTATATAAAGGCACACTTCGGTCTTTTCTAAAAAAATAAATCAATAATTTCTCAAAATAAATACACATATTGATCTTTAAGTATATATATATATATATATATATATATATATATATATATATATATATATATATATATATATATATATATATATATATATATATATATATATATAGCCTAATCCTGCTTTCTGGATTTTCTCTCCCCTGTTGAGTGCGGTTCCCAGATCGTGTTTCTTCTCAACAACTTGGCCGTTTTAGATTTCCTTTGTAATGCTAGATTGCTGATTATGGATTCTACTTTGGCTCCCCCTTAGAGGAACCCTACATCATCTCTTGCGGCTGTTAAACGTACTGAACCCCTTGGTATCTCTGGTTCAAATCCCTCAATGGCTTCTAAATCCTTGAAGGAAGTGCTTGCGGGTAAGGCAAAGAATCCCAGTGAGTCTTTTGAATTTGTTATTACGTCCTTCTGGGGTGTACCTGCGATCATGTGTTTGGATTCAGTGGTTGAAAAGCTTGCTAAACTTTTTGAGTTTGCTTTGGTTGGTAAATTTGCTCTGAGACGTCCTTCTATGGAAAATATTCGAGCCTTTTTTCATAATCTGAAATTATCTGGTGTGTTTTCTGTGGGTTTGATTGATTCACGGCATGTATTGATTCAACTGTCTAATGATTTGGATTATTCCCATGTTTTCACTAGACGATCGTATTTTGTTTTTAATTGCCATATGCGTTTATTGAAATGGACTCCATTTTTCGACATTAAGGAGGAATCTCTTATCGTTCAAGTTTGGTTGTCTATTCATAACATTCGCGTGCATTTCTTTAATCCCGAGTTTCTCTATGTTGTGGCTGGGCTATTCGGTTGGCCTCTCGAGTTGGACCAAGTGACCGCCTCTAGCACTAGACCCTCTGTTTCTCGGATACTTGTGGAATTGGATATAACTAAAAAATATCCTAAGGAAATCTGGTTATGATCAGAAAAATATGATTATTTATAAAAAGTAGAGTTTGAAAATTTTTCTGTATTTTGCTCCCATTGTAGAATTCATGGGCATGGATTTGCTGATTGTTTTGTGGCTCATTCACATTTAAAGAAAACTTCTGCTGTGTTATCCAAAGCTACTTCATCCATTAAGGCCCCTTTGAATGAACCACAAAATGATATTGTCACTAATACACCTTAGATACGATAGAAATGAACCTCGGTTCAAAGCCAACAAATCTAAGATGGATCGGTGAGCATTTATCGGTTGCTCACTTCCTAATAAAGAGCTCTCATGTTGGAATCCATTTACAAAGTAATAATATTGACATTAATGGCTCTAATAGCAGCTCTGGATCTCCCATAGTTGTTGATTCCCTAACTAATGCAAATATCCCTACCTATGTATCTCCATTAGCTAAAGGTCAAGTGAATGCTATTGTAGGAATGGGATGTGATATTTAGAGATAACTTCTACTCGATTTAGGTATTTGTGTTTTGTCTAATTCTAATCCCTTGTGCTTCTTCTTCCGACTAAACCTAAATCTAAGTTACATGGTCATCAACAGAATTGGAAGAAGGAGAAATGACTTTTAACCCCCCAAGCATCTCACTTCACCAAACACTTCGATACTCTATTTGATGGTGAGGCTGTAGATTTGGCCAATGAGTTTCAAACAATTATAAAAAAGAAAAACAAATCATCTAAATCTAAATTGCCTAGCCTTGCCAAAGTTACTAGATATGGCTCCTCTCATCCAAAATAAATGGTCTCTTTCCTGATTTGAAATGCGAGAGGGATAGGTTCCCTCTCTGTTCGTAATAGACTCAACAACTTAGTTCACACCCATAATATTTCTTTCATAGCAATCTTGGAACCCTTTATCCTTTCTTGTAACATTCAATATGTCGCTAGAATGATTGGCTTTGATAGTTTTTTTGGCTAATTCGAGTAATAAAATTTGGATCTTTTAGAGAAGTCCTTTTGTTTTTCATATTATTCAGGATCTTCACCAGGTGGTGAATGTTAAAATCACCTTTGACAATTGGTGTTGTTTTGGATCCTTTGTTTATGCTTCTTGTAATAGGTATGGTAGAAGGATCCTTTGAAAAAATCTGGTTAATTTCTTATCCTCGGTTAATGCTCCCTGGTTCGTGGGTGGGGATTTCAACACTATCTCTTCCTCTTCGGAACAAGTTTGCGGCAATGCTCCTAACCTATTCTCCATGGAGGATTTCAATAATATGATTCTGGATTGTCACCTTACCGATCTAGGTTTTCTCAATTCACGGAATAATCACTTTGTCAAAGATTAGATAGGATTCTGTTTAATGATCTATGGATCAATTCCTTTCTGATTACTTTTGTTGAACACCTCAGTAGAACCTTATCCGATCATTCTCCTTTACTCATCTCTGTTAAGGTTAGTACGAAATCTCCCTCCTCTCATATTCCTTTCTGATTTCAAAATATGTGGCTTGTGGACTATAGATTCCCGGAGGTGGTTGCTACGAATTAGGGTGATCCTCTCTACCCTGATGACTCTATTGTTGGGATGACGAGATTATGACTTAAATTAAAAAGGCTTAAACAATATCTCAAATGGTGGAACAAACACTGCTTCAAAAATCTTTTCACAAACATAAAAGATTTAGAACAAGAAGTCATAGTTTTAGAAGAAGTTGTTATTCATGATCCCTCCAAAATTACCTTATTAAATCAAGCCAATGATAGGTTAACATGCTACCAAGACATGGAGGAGACTTATTGGAGGCAAAAGGCTTCCTTGAAAATGATATCGGATGGTGATAGGTATACCAAACGTTTTTATGCTATGTTCAAAAAAAAAAAAAAAAGGCTCTCAATCACATCAAAAAAATCAAAACTAATGATAATAGGCGGTGTTAATATAGCTTGCTGGTGTATCCTTCTTCACTAATATCCTTAATAATAATGTGTTCTATGATGAGTTATCACGAGTTATCCCTAAGATCATTCTAAGAAGATAACAAAATGCTTACTTCTACCCTCTATGAAATTGCATCCATTTTATATATGAATCTGGATTTGGTACGATGGATTCTGACCTTATTTTTTTCAAAAGTGTTGGCATATTATCAAAGAAGATGTGATTAAAGTTATTTCAGGTTTTTTTTTTTAAAGGAACTACCCTCCCCAAATACTTTTCTAGTACTTCCATTGTCCTAATTCTTAAAATCGATAATCCAAAACTTTGAAACCATTTCAGGCCTATAAGCCTTTGTACCTTTTTAATAAGCTCATATCTAAGATCCTAGCCAAAAGACTTAGTAGTTTACTTCCTAGAATTATCTCCCCCAATCAAACGGGTTTTGTCAAAGGTAGATCTATCTCTGATAATATTCTATTAGCTCAAGAAATTGTTCATGATTTAAATACTAAGGTTCGGTGTGGGAACCTAGTTTTTAAGCTGGACATTTCCAAAGCTTACGATAACATTGGTTAAACTTTTCTTTATAAAATTATGTCTCTTTTTGGATTTTTCAATCATTTTATTACATTAATCAAGAATGGTATTGAGAACTCTTGGTTCTCATTACTTATTAATGGTAAGGTTCATGGCTTCTTCCCTTCCTCCCATGGGATAAGGCAAGGGGACCCCTTTCTCCGACCCTTTTCATTATCCTGTGGAATATCTCTAGAAGTCTTGACAGATGTTTCATAAAATGCCTAACATGTTCTACAAAACTATGGGTGGATTTCCTATTTTTCACCTCAACTTTGCAGATGATTTCATTATATTCTACAATGGATCTACCCGCTACGTTAAAAAACTTTGTAAGTTCTTTATTCAATTTGGAAGGGAAAGTGGCTTAAAAATTAACCCTGATAAAAGTGGTTTTATTGACAGTAAGTCAATTTCTCCTTCTAGGATCAATACTATTAAGAGTATTATGGGGTTTGCTCATCATATTCTCCCTATTAAGTACCTGAGTACTCCTTTATATCGTGGTGCGAAAAGATCTTCCCTTTTTGATGAGGTAATTCAAAAAATTTATAAGAAAACTTTCTCTTGGGAATTCCATCTTTTATCCTTTGGAGCTAGACTTGTTTTGATTAAAAGCATTCTTTGCTCCTTGCCTTTTTATCCGTTATCCACCATTATCCCTACCACCTCTATCATTAAAAAGACTAACCATCTTATTAACAAATTTTTTTGGGGATCTATCTCATCTTCCAAAAAAAAAAAACACATTGGGTACTAATTTTTTGTTGTGGTCCTTTGAATGAAGGTGGTTTAGGATGTAAGACTTTAGAAGATTCTATTAAATGCCTTTCATACAAAATATGGTAGAATCTTAGAAGCAATCACAGTTACTGGTCGAATTTTATCCTCACTAAATATTGTAAGGGTAAACACCCCCTCATTTGTTCTTTCAAACTGTGGGACACCCCAGTGTGGAGAAGATTTTGTAATATCAAGTGGGCTGCAGATAAGCTGATCTCCTGGGGTGTGAATTCTGGTTCCTCCTTCTTTTGGCAAGATAATTGGCTGGATTTGGGTTCTATTGACTCCTTACTCAATACTCAATCTATTGACAGGCTTAAGGTTAGCCATTTCATTACTCATAATTCTTGGGATATAACTCAATTGGTTTCTTATGTCCCCAATGTGATCGTTAACAAAATCCTTAATATTAATCCTACATCCAATAAACCTGATCAAATCTTGTTTAAAATTCCTCCTCCGGAGATTTTCTTTAAGGATGTGTGCATTAGAAAAATTTAGTTTTTCTAAAAATCTGTAATTCTATCCCTGGTTCTTCTATCCTTAAACACTACATTTGGATATCATTCCAAAATTTCTTCCTTTAATCAAAATATGCGCTTGGAAATATTTAACTCTCTAAAATACTTTCTATGAAATATTTAAATGGTCTTGTTCATGTCAAATGTGGTGTATATCTGGAAAGAAATGACGCTAAACATTGTGGCAATCCTATGAACTTTCACTGTATTATTGTTAGAACCAAATGTAAAAATACTTCCCTTTATAAAGCTAACCTTCTTACTCCTTCTAGCTTCAAAGAAGTCAAGCATCTGGATCTTAACCTTGGGATTAACCTCCCGTCTTCTGAGGTTGAGTTTACTTTTAAGATTATTCATTGGATAAAGCCCAATTATCATGTCATTAAGGTTAAAATCTTAATATTGCTAATGGGCTTTATGGTTGTGGGGTATTTTAAGAGACTATAAAGATGTTCTTTTAAGACCCTGTTCTATTCTTTTTGTTGAACTTTATGGTCTGCATTTTGGTATCTTGTTATGCATTCAGAAAGGTTTTAAAATAATTTGGTTTGAAATTGATGCTCTCCTCCTCTTGGAGTTATTAAATTCGGGAGCTCATAGTAATGCTGAAAGTTACTATCTTCTTAACCACACGAGGAGGCTTCTTGGCACCCTTGACTATCATATTTCTCATATTTTTTGGGAAGGTAATTCTTGTGCAGATTTTCTTGCTAATTGAGGTGCAAAATCTTATTCAGTGAATATATTCTCCTATGATTAGGGCTGCAAATGAACTGAGTGTTCAACAAGCTACTCGTGACTCTGCTCGATTAGAGCTCGTTTATGTTCATTCATTTAATTCATCAAGCGAGCTTGAACACTTTTGTAAATACTTGATTGTTAAATGAACAAGCTTGAACAAGTTATTGTTCAGTTCAGTTATGTTCTTGAACAGTATCATTTAAAGCTCGCGAACAAGCTCATTAAGGAGCTCGATAATGGCTCGATTAAGGCTCGATTAAGGCTCGATTAAGGCTTGTTCATAAATGATATTGTATAAGGCTCGATTAAGGCTCGATAATGGCTCGATTAAGGCTTGATTAAGGCTTGTTTATAAACGATACTGTATAAGGATCGATTAAGGCTCGATAATGGCTCGATTAAAGCTCAATTAAGGCTCGTTTATTTCATTAAGCAGTACTGCTTAACCTCGATAAGCCTAATCAAGCTTCGCCAAACTTGAGGAGCTCGAACATAATTTTTAAATGAGCTCGAGCTTGAACACCATCCTAAAAGCTCGATTTGAGCTCGAGTCGAGCTCGAGCTCAATCTTGACTGAGCAAATGAAACTTGAACTTCGACACGGGTTAGTTCGGTTTAGCCCTACTATGATAATATCCCTTCCTTATTACGGGGGCTTGTGAATTTAGATAAAACATGTTTGCTTTATGTTAGGAACACACTTTTCTTCTTGCTTTTTGTTTCAATCTATTGGTTGGGTGAGGTTTTACCTCCTTTTTTAGGGGAACTTGTTTTTCGATCATCCAAATGCTTTTGGTCTTTGTAAACTGCTCATTGGATTGAAGTATTTTTTTTATGGGATATCTTGTGTGTGTATCATTTTTACGTTTTTTATTGCGCTTCTTAAGTGTTCTAGGCACCTTTTGGCTATTTTCCAAGGTTGATTTCATCTATATAACTAACTGCTGCAATGCTTATCTTGGTCTTTATTTGAGTGGATTGCACCCCTGTTTGGCAAGGTGCTCTTCTTCCATTATCAGGGATTGCCTCCTTTTTTAGTCTATTGTGAGCTGCTTGACGTTTCAGCAATTCCTATTTTTACTAAGCCTTTATGGGGTTCGGCCTGTAACGACCTGGAAGTTTTGTTTGTTGTCCTTTTGGTTTGGTGTGTTGCGGTTGCCTGCTAGTTGGGTTATCAACTTTTCTGGTTTAAAGCAATCCTGTTGTGGTTGTCATAGATCTGGTTTTCGGGCCTATTTCAGTTAGCATGTTATCATACCTTCATGGATTTATCGTATGGACATGTCTACTAATTCTATTATATTGTATTCTTTTTGAACCATTTATATATGGTGGTATTTATATAAGCATCCCCGGAATTGGATACTATTTCCTATCATGCTGATTTTATTATATTTTAATTGTTGTGATATGGAACTTGGGTGGGTTGGTGTGGATTGGTATTCTGATAGTTTTTGGCACTATATGGGCTCTACTGTTGATAAAGGAATGCCGACTTCTCTTCATTCATTGAACCTTTGTGGATTTCTTCTCATTGGTTATACTATATTTTTGGGTCCCACGATTTTCCAAAGGATAGACTGTCTCCTCAGGTTTGTTGGTTATGATGGGTAGTTGACTTCTTCCCTTCATTGGTTGGTAGTAGCATGTATGCTGTATCCCTCCTTTGCTGCTGGATGCACATGTATGTGGCTACCCCAAGTTGGTGTGAAGGTTCTGGAGCCCTCTCTACAATTTTACTATCTCTTTCAGCTTTATATTTATTCCTTAGATTTAACCTCTTCTATTTTTTTGTGCTAATTTTTCATCTAGTTGTTTGCAGAGATTTTTTCTTCTCATGCAGGTATCTAGTAGGCATTTTCTTTCTGGTGGTACAATCTTCTTCAGCATCATTATCTACTTCTGTTGGCTAACTTTGCGGTTTTCTCCTAGGTGTCTTTTATTTTCTTTTATTTTCTTAGGTAATGTTATTTCTCTTTTGCTGTGTGGGTTGTACTTAGACAGGGGATTTACTCTCTAGGATGTTTGTAGCTCTTTGAGCGGTAGACTCTGAGTTTACCCCCTCTTAAGGATCTTGTAATCCTTTTCTTTTATGAGCAATAAAATTCCTCTATGTGGGGTTCCAAAAAAAAAATAAATGATTAAAATATGTGAATATTATTTTATTTAAAAAGGCTGAATGTATGCTTTTTTTGACAATTTTTTGATTTGTTATTTTTTAATAAAGATCGACGGTTCACCTTTATTTTGAAATATTATTGGTTTATATTTTGGTATAGATCATCTGTGTGTCTTTATTTTAAGAAATTAATGATTTACTTTTAGAAAAGGTCGAGGGTGTGCTTTTATATAAAAGTAATTTATTTTTTATCTTATTGTGCCCCCTCTTAAAAAAGTTTATGGATCCACCCCTCGAAGCATACGAAGTAGGGTGGGAGGAAAGACAAGTTTCCTTCGGAGTTTGGTCCTTTGCGACTTCGGCACCAATGGATCCACTTTGCAATGGGTAGAAAAATGAGAGTGTTGGAGACTGGGAGCAGAGTGTTGAGGACTTGTTGAATCTTGAGTGTTGGAGGCGGGCGGAGGAAAGAGCTAGGATATACTCGTCGATGTCATTCGAAGCCGAGTTATTATCGACAACAATGATGGATTTTGAACCGTAATAGATTTACGAGATTTACAGAAGCAGAAGCGTGCCGAGGGTGGGAAGAAAAATGAGGGTTTTGAATATCTAATTCCCTAAGTTCAACCCGTATCTCGCATCACATATGAGTCAATGGGGGCAAGTGCCCCCAGTGGCCCCCACACTGAATCTGCTTTTGAATTAAAGGCAACTTATTCTTAGTCTAACCTATATTAGAGTGTTTTTAAAGATCCTAATAATGGTATTAAGGTTTTTTTTTTAAATTTTAACTTATAACATTATATTAAATATAATGTCAAATCCTATTATCACTATCATAGTTAATAATTCAAAAAAATCATCGACCTAAAATATTTGATTAATTTATCATTCTTTTAAAATTCTAATAAATATTATTCTTAATTATGAATTTTAAAATTTTATTCTTTTATCAAAAGAGCAATTTGCATAAATTTGTACTCATTAACATCATAATTTTTATTTTTGTTATTTTAAAAGTAATAAATAATAAATTAATTCAAAAAATTAATCTTTTTCCTTCTACTTGGGTTACCATATTTTCATAATAATAATAATAATTATTATTATTATTATGATACATCTTATAGGGTGTATGAGAACTTCGGTAAATGTTAGAGTATTGCGTTTATTATTATTTTGAATTGGCTTGTTGAAATAGCTCGTTTATATAATACGATTTGTTTCGAAAAAATATTCGTTAGTTTTAGGCTCGTTCGACTCGAAATTGGCTCGATTTTATATTTTAATAATTTTATTTTTTTATTTTTAATTTAAAATAATTATTAAAATCTTATCGATGAAAAACTAAAATATTATTGACAAGAATTAAAACTAAAAATATACAATTATACAAAATAATTATATACAATCATAATTATTATTTTTACACTAAAAAAAAACTTTGTTACACAAAAAATTAAAATTAGATTCATTCAAAGATTCAAAAATCAAAATTATATACGTTAAAATTTATTTTTTAAACTAAATGATTTTCAATCGAGATTCAAAATCATTTTTTTTTACAAAATTGAACACAACTTCAAATACTAATTTATAGCCTAACAAAATTTACAAGATCATATATCATTTATTCATATATGCATATACAAATTTACAAATTCATAACTTACATAATTTACAAATTCTGATTTACAACTTTCTAAAATAAATTCAACCTAAAATTTTACATGATCATATACAACTTACAATTTCAAAAAAAATAAAGCTAAGAAAATAATGAAGTTAAAATTTCCAAATATCAATTTCTAATCAAATCAATTCTTTTTAATGTTCGTTTTATAGTCTTGACTTTCATATCTCAGTCCAACCAATCTTGAATCTTCAAAGCTATCACTTCATGTAAAGCAAAAAGCAAAAATTATAAAATAAATATTATGTGGGCGAAACTAAAATAAATAATCATTGATCTATAGCTTGATATTTGAATATTAGACATTCAAAAAAAATGATAAAATGAAAGATTAATATTAATAAGACTACGGTAAAAAAATGAAAATAAGTGTAAAGCAAATTAGTAATTGAAATGAAATCACAAAAAATGATGATGAAATCACAAAAAAATAAAAATAAGTGTAGCATCTGTTCCAAAGAATCCAAACTATTAATTTAAATATCATTAAATAAATGATAGACATTAAAATTGACAAAATGTAATCACAAAAATTAAATTAAATGTTTGGAAAATACATACAAATATCAAGCTAAGTTGCATCTCATATATCTATTTAATTTTTTCATCATAATGTAATGTGTCACAAGTGATCTTACATTAATAAGCATCTGTTAAATTGACCAGTGTAGCATCAAAAGATCTTGTCGAACAAAACCAAAATTGTATAATGCACAAAGAACAAAACCGACCAAATAGTAGGTAGTTCCAAAGAAGAGAATAACATGTAAAAGGAACAAGAATAAGAAGGTTCGATGATAAAACAAGCTTATGTAGCTATTTAGTAAAATCCTCAAATTATTTAAGATTCTTAGTTATGACAATTTTGGTAGAGCGACCATTGGTCATAACCGAACAAGGCGTGAGGTGAAGTGCAAAATTTTACAAATTTAGAGAACTAAAAAAGAGAAAAATGTGTATATATGCCTCTTTAATCTTGATTAGGCTACAAATAATCATAAAATCTAATCAAATGAGATCATCAAGTAGTCCATAGATTGTAGATCAATATCATTAATCATAATTTCTTTAGCCTTTCTTTACTTATAAAACGGTATGCAACATAGAAAAGAGAATTCAAGAATAATAATTATACATGCTATCTATTCTTTTGGAGAAATGTTTTAAAAAAAGGCCCATGAACTCTCTCTTTCAAAAGGTTGACCTAGTCACTTGTTAGATGTCAAAATATTTACAGTTTAATCATCTATTAGTAACTCATTACTCAAAGGTGCGGAAATAACTAGCAGAACACAATTCAAGAAGATCGACCTTGTCTTGCTATGAGAAGGGAAAAAAACCAATTAGAGTGACAATAGAATATTCATTTAAGTGGTGAAGTTAACAAAATGGTTAACCTTTGATGATCTTGTCCCACCAGGATTTTCCACAAGTCTCTTCCACAAATGATTAAATTCATATGCAAAAGAAACTATAGAATGCCTTTAAGAAAATTTTCCGTTTTCAAATAGTAGAAGATGATGGGGATTCTAATGGGCATATGTCCTAAGAATATATTGGGACAATAAAATTATGTTGATTGGCTAATGAATTCACCGTGGTCTTGTAAAATATCTGACAAAATCCAATCCAATTTCATCAACCAAAGAGAACAAGTTTTACTTTACTCATTGGATGCTTGGGATAAGTATAACGATGTTGGAGTATGATGAAACCAAGAAAAGTGCATGACTTTGTTAAAAATTCTATCCCCCTGATAGAATGTCACCATCTTCTTCAATATCAATGAAAAAAAGAATATATGATGTGTAGGCACCTATCAAAGACATACTTAAGAGTGGTTGATGAAATCTTACAAGAACTTTTCATAGAGTTTGTCTCTATGATTAGAATCCATACTCACGGGTTTCAAAAATAATTTTCTCCAACCATCTTTGAAATCCAGACTAGTAGCAATTCAGATAAACTTCAGAAAACCAATTTTCAGCAGGAACAAGATAGTTAGAATTGAACAAAACACTCCCATCCTTCATGTTGATAAGAAAACCCTCAAAAAGCAACAGAGATAAACACTTTTCAGCCATAAAAACATCGAGAACACGATTAGATGTACAATATCAAATAAATTGCATTCTATTAAATAAATATTCTACCTTAAATCGTGAGAAGAAGCAACTAGAATATGAGGAAAGGGGTCTTACATAACACATTCCATGTTTCCATTATTTCAATTCTGACGACAACATACAACATTACATTCTGACATGTTGTAAAAAATAGAACATCCATCTGAAATTACAGATCTTAAGATACATGATACACATTCTGATACATTACAACATTAGTAGTAAAAAATTAAGAACATCCTACGAAACATCCAAAGTAGAAATCATACGACATTACAACCATAGTTATAATAAATTCTAAGTTTGTAATTACTTCATTCTCATAGTATGCATAATAGAATGATTTCTCCTTTGAAACACAAATTCTCAAATAATACACAACATTCTGGGAAGAGACATCCATAGTTGCGGAAAGATTACAGATTACAGTCTAAATATATGATCGTAACATCCAAACCACGAAATACATGATGAACATAACCTCCATAGTAAGAATAAAAGCGCATCTCTATAGACCATAGTAAGAATAAAAAAGC
>CM038219.1:110727543-110830845 GCA_021442155.1 Cymbidium sinense | reverse complement strand
CTATTGTTCAATTTTTTAATGCATGCGTCCCAGGAGCTTGCTTGATAGGGTTAGCATTAGGGTCTATTGTTGGTTTGTGGACTACGTTAGGAGATAATCGCATCTCTTCATAGCTCCATGCAAAGCAGTCCTTAAACTCAGTCAATAGCCTAACTAAGTCATTGGTTTCTTCTTCATTTAACAGAGAACTGATGTATGTGGGGCATGGATCTTTTTCTATCCTGAGGTTGATTTCTTTGAGCTTGTCGATGGTTGAATGGATTTCTTCTTCAAATTCTGGAGGTGCATCTTTGATTTAAAGATCATCTGAAGTTTCTAAACACACCTCCTCATAAGAGTTAGTGTGGTTTGAGAAAAGATCCTATCGGCTCAAATGATTGATGACAACCAAGCAATAATCATCATCATTGGCTGGACCCACTGTACTGAATCCTAATCATGGTCTTGATTGTGCATCCCTACCTTTGTTGTTCCACAACTTCTCAAGATACTCTGACCTGTGCTTGGACCATGTGTAAGGAATCAAACCTTTCTTTACAAGATTATGAACACAAGGTGAGTACCAATCAAAAGGTAATTCTATTAAATCTTATATGAATTATCCTCAAGTTCTACATCGCTTCGGACTTGAGGATGATGATTCCAATAGGAATCTCTTTGGCTTGACATCCATGGAAGACTAGGGGCTTCCTTAACTACCAAACCTTCAACTTTTGAGAAGAAGTGGGGTTAGAGCTAAGTTCCAACTGCCTAATGGTTTTACATAATCGATTGAATACATTTATTGCTTTGCTTGGAGGCCTTGTCTTCTTCATCACTGGTACTGTATGCTAATCACATGAGACTCATCCTCAGGGATTCTAAGTCTATGTGAATAGTAAGGGTACTCTGAACGGAACATGGCCTTTATTGGTGGTAGGGGTCTTCCACCTCAGCGCCTCTGTATCTACCTCTACCTCTCCCTGGTGGAGGTCGAGTCATCATACCCATATATTTATATGGTGGAATGAACTGTGGGTGAAATGTTACTTGCAGGTCTACCTCTTTCACAGTGTCCCTTTCTTGCTCATTTGTGCTTTCTTTCTTCTTTTCTTTTTCTTTTTCTGCTGTATTTGAATTTTGGCCAAATTCACGAATAAACATTTTTTATTTTGAGGAACATAGTAGGTTGCATCTTCAAATATCTAGACCTATCTAACTGAGAATGGATTTTCATCTCCTTTGACATAGTATTCGATTCCATCTTTTTGAAACTTGATGCACTGATGAAGCGAGAATGGAACCATCTTGTCTGGTGTATCCAAGGCCTATCAAGCAAAGTAGTACATGATGTATTCGAATCAACTATATAGAACTTGGCTTGATCTTCCAATCCTATTTCAAAAGGTAACTATGGAGCCTAAAGCCCTCTTGCCTTGTTCATTGAATCCTCTCAACATCATCGATCTCCTCGAGTTAGAGATGTCATCAAGTAAGCAAGGTTTTAGTTCATAATGTTTCGATGCACTGGATCAACCAACATCTAGAAAGTGAATCACCATATCCACTTTGATGTAGAGGGGATAATTGTGCTCCATATCCCCCAGAAGAAAGTCTTCATCAGTGAATGTGACTCCACGAGCTTCTCTTGAAAAATATGCCTCCTCTCCAATAGTGATCAGCTAAGCTAAGCATATTTTTGGATTAAGAAGAGCCTTGATTAATGATTCCCTCATCTCTTTGGATAAGATAAGGGCATCATATATGCTTAGTTTGCAACTTTCTTGGCGAGGACATTATAATAAACTCTAGGTTGATCCTCCACAAGCATATATATATATATATATATATATATATATATATATATATATATATATATGGGTGGAGCATCCTGTGGAGGAGCTTCTTGATCGCTGGAACCAATGACTTACTTTCCCTTTTCTTGAGGTGCCACCCTAGGAGGTAGAACTTTGCCACTATGAAGGTTGACTTTGGTGACTTCATGAGATGGTTTAGTGGAAAGTTCTACCTGCTCATTAGGTTCACCTACAGCTTCTCCTATAGGACCCTCAGAATCAGATGATTCCAAGTCTATCTCAAGTGGTGAACCCGTATTATTTAGAGAAGGAAATTTCATCTCTGAATCAGAAAGAGGATGATCAGAGTTATTATAATTATTAATACTTGAAGAGTTTTCTAAAGGAGTAGAATCAGATAACCCATTAGAAGTGGCACAGATGTAATTCAAACTAGCTTTATTCCTTGATTTTTTAGATTTAAAAGGAGGTACATAGTAGAAATCTAGTAAAGTAAGTGGGGTGAGGGATTTGATGCCCTCATCCACCGATACAAGATGTCTACTAGAAGAAGAACTAGTTGAAGTAGGAATGTCGATTGAAGTAGTAACTGCAACGGTGGAATTGAGGCTGGACTCGATCGGTTGTTGTACTACTTGGCTATCCCGGGCAAGTATGGGCTGCTACTGCTACTGAGCTCCCACTTTCCCCAGTTGTCTTTGGCAACTTGCAAACTTTCCTTGATGTTGGAGGTTTGACCTACCCCACTGTGGAAAGTTTCTTAATTTTAGAAATAATCATTTAGAGGTTCGAGATAAAGAGATATCCCAACCTTCTTTTATTTTGAGAGGATCACATGTATCCCCAAGGATTACCTTAACAAAAATGGATGGTTGTTCTACTAGATATTCATAGGGATAACTATAGTGAACATGCAACTATGCTCAAGCTAGTCCTTAAATATAAAGCAATCCTCCAAAACATGGCTAGCATGCGGTGGTAGGGGCAAAAGTTAGGATCATTACTCCCGCCCACTTCCTCACGGCTTTCTAGGCTCGGTAAAATTAAGTTTCTTTAGACTGGTTCTTAAAGATTTTTCTGACTACCTCCCTCTTAAATGAATAAGTTTTGTTTAATTTATCCAAAAGAGTAGATGGATGATACCTATGTGGGGCGGTATGTATACGCTACTAAGAGTATGTGGTAGAGGAGGCGGCCATGGAGGCGTGATGGTTGATAAGATGGTCGAGGTGATGGTAAAGGAGGCGGAAGTGAAGGTTGTGGAGCTCAAGCCTCATGCTAATCTCGGTCGATTGCTTCCCCTTATCCAATCTTTGCTTTGCCCACGACTTCTTTTCATAGGCTTTGGCTTTAATGACTGATCTTCAAAAGGCAACTGTTTGGCCTCTCCACATAGGCTAGCCACCTTATTTATTAACTTCTCAAATATTTTAATGGTGAAACCTTTAAGCATGAAGGCAAGAGTCATGAATATTCTTTATTAGAATTTTAATAGCATGTTGTTTTGACAGTGATTCATATTTCATGCTTAAATTGCACCATCTAAGAATATAATCAATGAGGACTCACCGGTGTTGTTGAGCCACAATGAGATCACCCATAGTACCCTTTGAGCTCCAAAATCTCTTAACAAAGAATTTCCCAACTCAACAAAAGTCTTCATGAAACTATTGAGAGTTCAACATACCAATCAAAATCTATGCCGCTAAGCGATGAAGAGATGAACAATAAAGCATTGTTGCTACCAGTTGTAATAGTTGGCCCGAAGTGTGTTATATGTTGGTGAGTTCCGCCATCAAAACTTTTAAAAGAAGGAGGCACAAAGCCCTTAGGATATTGAATAACATCGAATTCCTCTGAGTAGGGTCTATCCTTTAGAACTGATGAACCACCTGGGGTTTGCACCAGTGCTTCTTTCACTTGTTGTTTAACCATGACTTTGATATCTTTTTCTTGTATGGAGGTACTGTCCACAACCTTCTTATACAAGCTCTGCCCACCTTGGGAACCCTTGGGTTGATCCAAGACATACAATAACTTCAGTTGACCGGTCTCACAATGGTAGGTTGTCTCTGGGGATTAAAGTGCTAGAACTAGCTAATAAATCTTCCCATCCTATCAATCGCTCATCTTTTTTCTTAAGTTATTGAAGGAGGTGTTAGGTCGAATGGGTTGTATCATCCTATTCTACTGCAACACTTTCTGAAATATGCTGGTCCTGAAGGAGGGAACCTCTAGTATTAACCATATGCACCTCTGCTTAGTCTTCCAACAAATCATCTTCATTGGGATCAAAGCTAACCTTCTCCTCTTCAAGGTTAGACCAATCATACCATAGGATTTCTTTATTTTTAGTAAAATATTGTGCTAATATATCATCCAGGGAGTAGTCTAACTATGTAGGCACAAATGCTCGTGGCTGACAGGTGGTGGGATCATGCTCATGAACAGAGAAATATTTGACCTCCCCTGCTACTGGAGTGTTAACCTTGTGAGGGCTATGCTCACTGGAGGATGCATGCTCGTGACTGTTATCTACTATGGGTGGAGTGTTGTCTCAGGGGGGATCTATTGCCATGGGGATAATAGAATTGTCCCCTTCCCCTTCTGCCACTGCTATATCCATGATTGGTTGAGGTGATGGTGGTGGTGGTACGACTAAGATGCTACGAGCTTGCCACTCTCTCTTCACTGCAACTGAAGTAGGAGGTCGAGCAGGATAAATTGCCCTCACCTCAGTCAGTGGCATAGATGGAGTGGGATCCCTTGGCTGTAGCTGGATCACTAGTGGGGATTTCTTCTCCCCTGATGCTGCTTTCATGGATTTGGGTGAAACTCTAGAATATAGAACCTGAACTAGCGATAGCAGACATGGAGTGGAGCGATGTGGTGGAGACAACACCGACTGCCTTCGTAAGGGACTCCCCTCCTGTGATGGGTGGTACCAGTCAATAGAATACTATCATTGTGACTGACGCGGGTAGCGCACCATCAGGGAAATCTATGAGGGCGGAGGTTGTTGACTGCCTGGAATATCGTCGTCTCTCTTTGCTGGTAATATGAACTAATACACGGGCCTCTTTAGCCCTCTCCTGATGGATATGCTGCCACACTGCGAAAGCGATAAATCATGGGCAAACGGACTCACCGTCCATAAGCCCTGCCAACATGGCATAAAATTATCCTGAGGCTAGCATATGACCTCCTCCTATCTCTGATAGGTGTCTCATAATGAACCAGAGGTGGGGGTGATACTACAATCCTCCTGACATCATTCTCTCCTTTAGAATCATAAAGGGGGTGGAACTTGTTACGAGTAAGCAAGGAGAAACTACCACAGGTGACCCTCTTTGTAATGTGAGATCGCCTCCATCTCCTTGGTGATGCGCATGTGGTGCCACTTGATCTTGCGGCTCCTATTGTGAGGCTGAGTTCAGCTAGGTGGAGCAATAAGGAAGCTAGACCCTACCTCAAAAGTAGGGGAGACTATCCCTGAAGCCAGGGTAGCATTCCCCTTAGAGGAAGCTAGTGAGTGGGTACTGGAACTGTAACCGCTTTGGGAACCTCTTCCGCCTTCCTCTTCAATGAGAGAAACTCAGAGTTTGAGGGCATCTTAATATGGATGACTGACTTCGGCCCAACCACCATATTCCTATTGATAGTGGTGAGGGTTGCCCCCTCAAAAGTAATCTTAGCTCCTCAATCCTCACCAAAATGTAAAGAGAAAATCGGTTTGGGGAGGCAGGCATCGAGGCCAATCCATCCCAAAAGGGAAGGTGAACACATACTTTTGGGAGTCCATTTGCACTATACTGAACTGAGAAAAGTTGACTGAAACTAAACTGGAACTTTGCAATTGTTGGAAACAAACTCAAATCAGATTTTCTATTTTGGTATTCTATTGACTTTTTAAAATTCGGTTTAAAGTTTGAACCCACACTCAACAATTTAAATATGTTAAGTGGGGCTCATTGATTTAAGAGAGATATTTTGAATAAATTGGAGGAGAGATTTTGAGTTCATTTGAGTTTAGAATCCACATTCAACAAATTTGTGTATGTTGAATGGGTTCAAATCTTGGAGAGACTTTTGATGCTTCCATTGGTTCATATTTGAATTTGATTTTATGTTTGGACCCTTTATTTAACAAATTTAAGTATGTTAAATAGAGGTCAATTGATTTTGTTTAGGATTACTCATTTAGTAAATTTGGGTATGCAAAATGAGATGTTTGAAAATAATTTTTTTTTTGCTTGTTTACCCATGATGTGTATCATGTGTGAATTTAGAAATGGAATCTTACTTAGAAAATTTGTGTATGCTAAATAAAGCCCAAATATGTTTAATTTTTGTTTTGATTTGAAAATGGGATCTTTATTTAGCAAATTTGTGTATGCTAATAAAGTCAAATGTGTTTTTATTTTTGATTTTGAAAATGAGGCCTTTACGTAGCAAATTTGTGTATGCTAAGTAAAGTTCAAATGTGTTTGATTTTTGTTTTGGTTTTTTAAAAATGAGATCTTTACTTAGAAAATTGTGTATACTAAATAAAGTTCAAATGTGTTTGATTTTTTATTTTATTTTGAAAATGGGGTCTTACTTAGCAAATTTGTGTATGCTAAATAAAGTTCAAAAATGTTTAATTTTTATTTTGATTTTTAAAAATGGGGTTTTTACTTAGCAAATTTGTGTATGCTAAATAAAGTTCAAATGTGTTTGATTTTTATTTTGATTTTTGAAAATGAGGTCTTTACTTAGTAAATTTGTGTATGCTAAATGAAGCCCAAATGTGTTTGATTTTTTCTTTTGATTTGTGAAAATGGGGTCTTTACTTGGCAAATTGTGTATCTGAATAAAGCCCAAATGTGTTTGATTTTATTTTGATTTTGAAAATGGGGTCTTTACTTAGCAAAGTTGTGTATGCTAAATAAAGTTCAATTATGTTTATGCTTTGTTTTGATTTGTGTTATTCTTAAAAAAAAGGGGCTTTCTATTTAATAAATGTGGTATGTTAAATAGAATCCAATTTATTTTCAATTTTCTTTTTGAAAAGTGAAACTCTCATTTGACAAATTTTGGTATGTCAAATGGAATTCCAATATATTTTTATTTTCATGATTTTTTTTTGTAAAGTAGATTTCCATTTAAGAAATTTGGGTATGTAAAATGGAAGTTAATCATATTTTATTTTCAAAGATGAAATTTTGTGTGTGATTATTTCTTTTGAAAAGAAAAAAAAATTTCAACTTAACACATGTGGAATGTGTTGAGTGGAGTTTCAAATGGTGTGATTTTATTTGAAGATAAAACCTCCATTCAATAAATTTTATATTGAATGAAAATGCTTATTTTCAAATTTGTTCTTTTGAGAAAGAGGAAAGAAACTCCAATTCAATATATATGGAATATATGAGCTTCAATCTTTATAGAAATGAAAATCTTCATTCAATAAATTTGTATATTGAATGAGAGTTTTGATTTCTAAATATATGCTTTTGAAAAGGAAGAAACTCCAACTTCAACATATGAGATATATTGAGTGGGGTTTAAATTTCTTTATGACATGGTTTTATTTGCAAATGAAACCTTCATTCAATAAATTTGGGTATGTCAATGAGGATGTTCATTTTAAATATGTGCTTTGAAAGGAAGAAACTCCAATATCAACATATGTGAGATATATTGAATGGAGTTTCAATTTTTATGTGATTTTATTTGGAAATGAAACCTTTAATAAATTTGGGTATATTGAATGAGGATGTTCATTTTCAAATATGTGCTTTTGAAAGATGATTTTGATTTTTTTTTCAAAAGAACCTACATATAATAATCTAAAGATTGTTAGATGGGGTTGAGTTATATATTTTGTGAAAATATTTTGTGCAAGTATTTTATTATGTGAACTTTGGGAAAGTGCTTTTGAAAAGTGATATTTTATGAAGGATTTATTTTTCTCATTTGGGGAATGAACCTTATCATTACCATAGAAATGGTAAGAAGGTTCAAAAGGTCTTTGTTATTTCTTTTGGTTAAATTTTATTTTCACCTATTGGGACAATAGGGGTTTTAAGACCTACATGGAGTGAGGTCCTAAAACCTAAAGGATGTTGGTTAGCTTACCTTAAGAATGAAATGAGCTAAGTGCCAATGAAAAAGAAGGATAGTCTTGGATTCATATGAAATGCAAATCCACTATCGATGCTTGGAGACAATGATCATTTATCGAAGATGGAGAGAGGAGCCATCCCCAGGAAGTTACTAGAAAGATCTATGGTGTTTTATTTATTTGGTGATGTGGAGTTGTTTGTGTGTGTTTATGTAAGGGGACACCAAGCAGATTAGTAGATGTAGTCATTAGGGTGATCGGGTATGACATTAAAGAATTATGTACTATCTTGAGAGATAGAAGTCACTACCCTATAGTGGACCTAACCACCTAATGAGAACTTAGCATGATGGGTATTCAAATGTACTAGAGATCTTTCCCCTACTTTACATGGAAAAGTAAAGTAGGATTTATTTTAAGCTGGGTTTGTTAAGTTCCCTATGAAGGCAAGCCTCCATAGTTAATTACATCCTAAAGAAAGATTCCTTAAGAATACTCTCGATTAAGGTAAATGATCACTGTCTACAAAGATTTCAAAGATAGGACTATCAATCAAAATTATTTATTTTTAGAAAATTAAGTGGGATTGATAAAAATGTGAGAGTTATTATCAAACTAAAAGAGATGAGTAGAGGATTCTCATGATACTAAAGCCTAGTGAGCATCCCAAACTATCTGGTTGAGCTCTATATTTTGAAATTGAGGAGAATTATATGTTTGAGTTGAATTTTTATTAAAAATCTAGGACTTACAATTCCGCAACACAATATTATAGAAATACCTAAGAGGTGAGAATTTATGCTTGTAGCCCTCGAAGGGAAACAACAGCCTCAGATCCTAAATCTAGGGAGCTTTGGTGAGGGCTAAAGCATGACCTAAATTAAAGGCGAAAAATGGGTATATGATTTACCTCCACAAGAGATAGTAATCCACCTGACTGTTGGACTTACAATGCTGGGGTGTTAACTAACTCCTCCTATGATTTTTTTCATGTAGGCAACTATTATGCTTTGCAAGATGGCTAAGTTGTTGTTTATTTAGAAAGCATATTGAGTCCTTAAACACACTCCCTAAGAGACTAGATCATGAAGGGTATGAATAATGACTTAAATCTATTATAAATTTTGTCAAGTTTTATTTTAATTTTTGGACATTTTTATTTGACACGGGCTATAGGATTTCATATGCCTAATGTATGAGAAAATTGGTTATGGGACAAAATTAGAAATAATGAAGTGTATTTCCACCTTGGCTCTCAAAGGTGAAGCCATTTTCTCTAGCAAAGGTGGAAGCCCTCCATTGGCAAGTGTCAGACAATATGAATTTATGCATGATGTGAGACATACAATATCCAGCTAAGGGGTTGATAAATCTTTTATTATCTTGATTTATGTCCTAGGCTTTAAGTGAGATTATAAATTTTTTAATATAATTTTGAGTTGATTAATTGGATAGAAAATTTATTTTTCCCTAAGAGCGTAATTGCATCCAGGCCATTCAATAACCATCTAACAATTAAGAAACTAAGAAAATAATGCCATCGTAATTGCGCAATCATAAACATAACATTAATCAATTTATAAAATTAATGCAAAAAGAATAAGAGGCCGATACGGTTGGGTACTGCCGTACAACCTGAAAAGAAATGTGGGTAGCCGAGCTCTACCCTTATACAACCTAGATTATAAATAAATAATTACAATTATAAGGAATTCATGTTATGGGGGTCTTCATTCTTCATTCTTTATTCTTCATTTATTTATTTTGATTTTCTTCTTTTCTTTCTTCCTTTTGGCTTGATTGGGATATGGTTGCTCCAAAGGCGTCACATGGTACATAAGACTTGGTCTTATAACCAATGTTCATCCTAATCCCCATAATATTAATTCCAAATCTTAATTACAAAATTTACATCAAAATGGGAAAGAGAAATCTAACTAGACCTATAAAATAGAGATTAGCTAAACATACTACACAACCCAAGCGTTATATGAATAATTTGGACTTAGCACATGAGTAAAGTCCACTATCTAATTTGGGTTATGCTTAGGGGTATAAGAAACTTGTACATCAAAAGTATTTATATTTTTATTACAATGCCCCTTAAGCATAACCCTTTGTAGAAATATGATTAGGCTAAGATCACCCTATCGTCCAGTATAGGCACATACAGCCTAACATCCAGTCAAAAAATAATACATCATAAAATAAAATCATTCATCAAACCATACACTTTCCTAACTGAAAGCTAGAAATGGGGACTTAGTCTAATGTGTGTGTCATTTAAGGCTTGTGTGGCATGTCTTAGCTAGGCTTTAAGGTTGAAATTTTCTAAATGTGAAAGGTTCAATTTAGAGGGTGGTTTCATTTCAAGTGATTTAGTTTATTTATAATTTTTAGTTGATGATTTGATTTTGTTTGAATGAACCTACACTTAATGACTAAATGTTATGAGAAGAAGAAAAGAGAATAGAATCTCTCTTTCATCCCTACCTTAAAGCATTTATAAGGTAGATTCATTAATGATTTTTCTTTAGTGAATATTTTATTATGTATTTTAATTAACCCTAAGTTTAGATTTGCTCTAAATAGCCCTATTCAATAAGAGGCAAATGCAAATTTTAGCACACTTTGATGATGAATGCTAAGAGAAGTGATTTGAAAATTTGAATATTCTATTGATGTGTTTTATTATGTAGAAAAGGGGGATTTCTCATCCATTAAATAAATGCACATCTACATGTATAAAATTCATAAGTGAGTACATCGCCATTATTTTCTACACCAGGGGCGTAAGGTACAAGTCCTACTTATGGCTACTTAAAGCCTAGCAGACTCTGGATGTCCAAACTAATATACCATTTTTCTTACATACATGTAGATGTACAAGAAGAATTAAATGACAAACAATCATGCAAAAGATTATGTTAGATTTGGTTGTATAATTTACATATGTAATATGAAGATCTTTCTTAAGTCATAATATAGAAATGTGTAGGAATAGATTTAAGCAAGTGTCTGTTCTTTTCAAATGAACTATACACTTGCAAATCCTATAAATCTATGTTAAGAAGAGGAAAGAAAACTTCATAATACACATTTTATGCTATAATCACATGCAAGCTTATAAGTACTTATAAGTAGCATCATTTCATTCATAATCTTTGATTTATAGGTTTTGAAAATAATTTTTGACTTAATAGTGATAATAGCCACTCATATTCTTAACTTTAGCCAACACATGCAATTTGACATAAAAGGAAACATTTTATTTAATTAATTTTTCAAAAGAAATGAATGCATGATTTCATATAGAAAATAATATTTAGCATGCCTGGAAATAAATAAAGGGATGTAAACACATGACTTCATTCATCCTAATTACTTCTAAAGGACAATCATATAAAATAAGATTATTTAAAATGAATCAAAATTCTTTAAGTAGATTTTTATTTTTGAATTTGATTTTACTTAGGAAATATGAAAAGGGTTTGCTGGTCTTAACCCATTTCCCCCATGTGTGAATTAGTTTAGTTTATTTTTAGAACAATTAGGTTGATTTTATATTTTGTTTTGATTAAGGTATGAATTAAATCCATTAATTGCCCCTTACCTATACCACTTTAACATAATTATCCAAGTAATTATGAGCCAACATATGATATACAATCACATGGAATTTAAATCAGCAATGCACCTAAGAAATGAAGAGGCCTAATGCAATTAGCTCACAATTATTGATTAATTAAGCTAAAGGGTTTAATTAAGTACTTTCATGACCATCCTACACATGTAATTTGATTATTATTTTCTTTGAAGTTCTCTTAGGCTATTGAACACTTAAGAATCTACCCAAGAATTGAATGATTAAGTTCTGGAATGATTTGATTTTGAATTTGATTAATATTATTTAATGAGGTGATTAAGAATTTAATTAATTACAAATTAATTAAGTTTTTATCCAAATGAAATAAACTTAGGAGGAAGATTGGAAAAGAGGTCCTCATCTCATTCTCTATGTCCATTATTATTTTATAATAATTAGCAAGTTCAATTAATGAATTTATCAGAGTTTAACATGTTAGTTAATCATTTATTTAATTAAGAGAGGCATTAAGAATGAAACAAGCAATCCCCCCTGATTAATCTAGCAATAAATTTCAAGAAAATCATGGGAGACAGAGGTCATCCCACTAATCAACCTCAGGAAGTTTGGAATTAATTTCTAGAGTAATTATAGAGTAATTAGCTTAATTATATTTCCAATAAAACCCAAATTGAGTAAAAATTACTATTCAAAGTCCATTAGTTTTAATTTTATATTATTCTCCTTTGAATTATCTTTAAAATGAGTATTTATTTATATTTTTTTAGATTTTTCTACAATTAGTTATGAATTTTGAAAGTTTCATCATTAAAATTGGATTAATTAAGCCTTATTAAACCCCTAATCCCATCAAACTAACACAGCGCGCTGACGTGACACACTTTCCATGTGGCATGATGGGATAGGTTATTTAAGATGTCACATTCGTCGGCTAAGTCAGTTGGTGGCGGACGCGTCTTATCTGCGAGTTGTCCAATCTAAGATCGGATGACCAAGATTAATCTCGTGATTTAGGAATGAATCAGAGGGGATCAATATTGATCTGATCACAGTCATCTATTTCATTCACGTGGAATAGATGATGTGTGATCCTTCTCCTTTGAGAGCGATGAGAGATGAACACTATTCATCTCTCCTCGTTCAATTCGAGCTCACCCGAGCTTGGATTGGGATCAAAATGATCTCACACCTTCGAAAGGAGGGGGGATGCACATCCAATGGTCAAGATTTCAAGGGTGACAATTTTCTTCAAAAAACACCAACCAAATTTTTCTATGGCTATGGTTTCAAGCAATTACCTTGCTCGAGGATATCAAGCACTTCCAACAGAGGAGGTAGCTTCATCTAGTAGAGCGAAGCCCTTGAAGAAATTGACCTTGATTTGAAGTAGATTCCTTGGTTGACCAAGCTCCCCTTCAAAGATGATCGCCTTGATCAAGTGGTGCTTCTCATGGCTTGGAGACTTGGGAAATGACTTGATTGAGCTCGAGTCCATTGATGGTGTGTGCAAGGTTAATTTGATTTTGGTTGAGGAGTGAGTTGGAGTTTGAGCTCACCTCCTTTATTTCAACTTTGAGTAAAATAGAGAATGGGAAATGGGGGAGCTCGGGAATGGCTTGGAAATGCTTGGGGAGGCTTCGATTCAACCTCTCTAGCTCTGAGGAAATTATTGCTTCTGGTTTGAGTGGGAATGAGGGGGAGTATATCTCCCCCTCCTTGGATCGAATGGTGAGGGGCTGAATTATCATTTTTGATTAATGGCTTGGATTGGAGGCACAGTTTGAGCTACAAAACACCCCACATGGGTCTTTTTGAGTAGTGGAGTGAAGGAGAGTGGATACCCATGTGCTAGGTATGTGCATTTGGTGATCCAAGTGTTCAAATGCCATTGGAAGGTGGTTTGGCCTTACCTTGGGTCATGGCACTAAGCTCATTGGGTCATGTTCACCACCCTCCTTGGTACCCATGTGGACTAATAGGAGAATGCCAGGTGGTCTTGAGAAAGAAATGATTAAATTCTAAGTGAATTTGGTCATAGGATACTCTTTGACCTAAGGGCAAAATGGTCATTTAGCTTCTGATTTATTTGGGCATATTTGAAATATTTTAAAAAAGGGTTGGGCAAAATTTCAAGTGATTTGGAGTTAATTTGGTTTGAATTGGTTCAATTTGACCCATTTAGGTGAAATTGGGTCAAATTAAGTTAGGTTGACCAATTAGTCAAATTGGGTCAAAGCATGGGTTAGGTCAAGTTCAAATGATCATTTGGAGCCTATGGGTATCATTGGTTTGGTTCAATTTGGTTTAGATTTGTTTTGGTTCATTTAGGTTCACTTAGGTCAAATGGGTCAAGTTGATCAATTTGACCCATTTGACTTGGGTTAGGTCATGGGTTGGTTTAAGCTTGGTTGATCATTTGAAATGTATTGCAAGCTTTGGTTTTAATCAATTTTTTATTTGGTTTGATTTCAAGTTAATTTGACTTTTAGGTCAAGTTGGGTTCATGGTCAATTGGGCTAGGTTGGGTCTAACTAATCAATTGAAGCTTTGGTCACGTTCAACAAGTGATTTATAATGAACTTGAGCCATTGGTTTTGCAATCAATTTGGCTTAGTCAACATTTGACCCATTTTAACTTTTTAGGTCAAATTAGGTCAACTTAGGTCAAGTGGCCAATTAAGTTTGGTTTGGCTCAATTGATGACTTGGTCATGTTCAATCATTAATTATTGATTGGTTTAGATCAATGGTTTCAATCAATTTGGCTCATAGTGAATTTTGGCTTATTTAGGTCTCATTTGGGCTAAGTGTTGACTTGGTCAAAATCTCAGTTTGACTTGGTTTGACCCAATTTGAGTAATTAATCATTCTAGGATGATTGTTGATCACATTATGAGGTTTGGATGGGCTTAGTTCAATCCAATTTGGGTTGGAATAAAACTTAGCTCAAAAAGGTGCTTTAGGTCACTTTGGGTCAAGTGAACCTAAATGGGCCAATTGGCTTGATGAAGGCTTGATTCAAGTTTGGTTGAACTCACATGTGGACTTATGATGGAAATATAAATCCAATTGCAAGTGGTTTGGAGTCAAATGGATTTTGATTCATTTGACAATTTCAAGTCAAAGGATGAACATGGGTTTCTCTTGGATTAGTTTGATTTTAGTTTGATGATTGTAGTTTATGTTTATATTTGGGCATTTGATTGAAGAAGTGATTGTTTAAAGATAAAATCCAAGGGTTTAGATTGATTTGAGAATGATTTGGATAAATTCAAGAAATCGATTTAAAGGAAATAAGTTGGATTTTGATTTGAGTTTTGAATTTAGTTTTGGTTATTTGAATTTATATTTCATTTATATTTGTGAATATAAATGAGAATATAAATGATCCATGAGAGAATCATGTGAATTAGAGTGATTTGGAAGCAAATCGACCAAGCTTAAGAATGTAGGGCAAAAGGTCTTAAGTAGGGATTAATTTAGTTTGATTTATATTCATTTGACTTGGATGATTTGGATGCCAATTTCATTTCTAGTTGTGACTACAAATGATAGAATAAGTGATTTATAAGAAAATCACTTGGCTTTGGGTTGATTTGGCTAAGCTTATGGATGTGATTCATAAGGCTTAGGAAGGTTTTGAATTTTGATTCATTCATGGGTTTCAATCATTTGGAATTGATTCATGATTTGGATTTTAGAATTTCAATTTGGATTTGAATTTGAATTTGAAGTTCGGTTTGAAAGAAGGAAGCAAGGATTGGGTTCAAGCTATAAGGTAGGCAAGTCCTCCTAATACCCCTAAGGCATAACATATTCCTATGGCTAACTCTTATAAGTCTCTAGGGTTATGTTAAGTGTTCGCCTAATCACTAGAAGTGCCTTAAGACTAAGAAACTCTTAGTGTCTAGAGGAGTCCTGTGTCTAAGATGGAGAAGTTGAGAGTTCACTCCAAAAGTGAGGTCAACAATCTCACATAAAGCTTAGGCATTAAATCAAGATAATAAAATATTTAGCAACCCTTAGATGAATCTTTGAATGCTTAATGTCATGCATATCATTTTGTTTCACTCTTGCTTAGAAGGTTTTCATCTTTACGGATAAAATAGAGCTTAATCTTTGAGAGCCTATGATGAAAAAATACCTCTTTCTCTTTTGATTTAGCCCATAATCAATTTCATCATATAGTTAGGCATATAAAATTCTATAGTCTGTGTCAAAAATAAAGAGTCAAAAATTACATAAAATTTGATAAGATTTATATTAGACTAAGTCATTATTCACATCATTCATGTTCTAGTCTCTTAGGGAGTGGGTTTAAGGACTTTAGTTTATTTTCTAAATAATAACAACCTAGCCATCTTACAAAAATTTATGACTTGACCACATGATTTTAAAATGTAGGAGGGGTTCGTTGGCTACAACTCCATGCGATTATAAGTCTAGCAGTCGGATAGTTTACTCTCTCTTGTAGAGGTAAACAACATATCCACTTTCACCTTAGATATAGGTGCTTTCTTATCAAAGCTTCCTCGATTTAGGATCCGAGGTTATTGTTTCCCTTTGGGGCTACAAGCATAAATCCTCACCTCTTAGGTATTTTCACAATCTTGTATCGTGAAATTATTAGGATGTAATTAACTATGGGGGCTTGCCCTTATAGGAAACTTTAGAACCCGATTTAAATAAACTCTACTTTATTCATCCATGTAAAGTAGGGAAAAATCTTTGGCACATTTGAAGACTCATCATGTCTTAAGAGTTCTTATTAGGTGATTAGGTCCATGTAGAGTAGTGATTTTTATCTTTCAAGATAATGCATTATTTCTTGATGTGTACTCGATCACCTCAATAAGTACATCCTTAAATCTGCGTAATGTCCCCCCCCCCCCCATATACACACACATACACATCAAACCAAACATAAACACCACAGATATAAAAAGATGTCATACATTACAAAAATAAAAAATATATTTTATCAATACAGTTAACAATAATAAAACACATTTTACATATTCATTACAGCATTAGTGATGTGTTCTCTCAACTGCTTAATTTCCTCGACCTCTTCCCCATGTTGTATCTCACTATCATTCACTATTAAATCATTCTCAACAAATGATTGGCCCATGTGATATTCATATGCTTTAGGACATAAAATGTTAGATCTTCATCTATGACATTGAAATCAATATCTTCTCGAGATAGCTACCATCGTATATAATTATGTAAAGTCATTGTTGCTACTACTATCTTTACTTATTTTTTGAATGAATATATCGGCATGTCACATAGAATGGCTCACTTTTTCTTCCAAACTCCAAATGTCCTCTCGATGACACTCTGTAATAAAGAGTGTTGCTTGTTAAACATTTCTCTTTACTCTTTTACTACTTGGCTGCTCCTCTCAAAATCAAGGATGTGATATTTTATATCTAGAAATGACTTAAGAAAACCTCTTTACATGGGATATTCAGCATAAACGAGATGATATTTTCACGGAGACAATAAAAATATAATATATTTAAATGAATTGCTTTAAACAATGATTTCTTAAGTACTAACTTAGAGGTGGCATTAGAAAATTACACTCTCATCTATGTGTTGCATATTTGAATATCGGCAATTATGCACTACCCTCCCATCTAGTCATGATGAAGGTAAATACATGTTGAAGCATCGCCAAAATATTTTTGTCGGATCCACAACATCCGATATGTGTGACTTTCTCACTATTGAACATGAGCATCAATATGTGTTTCATCAAGTGCTTCAATACAATCTTGTCATACACTTTACACTGTTTAGAAAATATTATCAAGAAAAAAAAGCATAATGTAGTAATTTATATGACTATACATTAAAGAATGATATATATCTGACATCATTATATATTTCTTGTGGAGTACTTCTAAAAGTAGGATCAATTGGCTTCACAATATCTCTGGCCGAATTTACTAATGCATCTAAACTCACATAAAAGTATCTACTACTAGTCATAGTTCTCTATCCTTTTAATTTAGCATTTAGAAGTTATTAACTTGTATATTTCATGCATGTAGAGATTTTAAATGCTTAGAAAATAAAAGTTGATATATAAAACCAACAATATTGATAGCATTTTAGAGTGGTTGAAATCATCATAATTTCTATAATAGAGGTTCAGAAACTGTCACAAAAATGTAAATGAGATTATAACGATTATAACAATTGGTTTTTTAGTGATAATGATAACTTTAAATTTGATTATCAAAACTATAAGATAGAAATATAAAATCATAGAAATTGATATCACATCTCCTAAATCACAATAAATTAGCAACACAATCTTTCTTTATTCAAATAAATTGAACAATTACAAAGGAAATCGAGAGATGCACTTAATGCCTCGTGGCAGAGATACCTTTATTTCTTTGTTGGAATCACGGTCAACGAGACGGGAGGAAGAAAGTGCTAGTCACCAGAGTGGAAATGAATAACTGGTAGCGGATAAACTTCAAAGCTCCTTTTTCGTTTGATGCTCGATACTATGAAGCCCTAAATACTTCATGGTTCACGGGTTGGAGAATAGGAAAGTAGAGATGTGAAAATGCTAAACACATGAGACGAAACCTAGGGGTATTATCGTTTCTTTTGTTCATTATAATGGAAAACTGGCAGGGGTATTTTGGAAGAATTTCTTAGCGAGCAGATTTAAAAGCTTTGGACATCCACCCAGTAGCAAAAAAGCAAGCACCAACGATTTCTTATGAAATGTGATTTAGAAAGCGACTCTCAAACACCATATGCCTGCTTTTCCTAAACGAAAAGTAGCTAAAAAGCTGCGCCAAATGGGGCCTTAAACTAGTACATTTTTAATGTTATTTTTAATTAATGAATAATTATTGTTGCGTGCTAGAAAACCAGTTGTGGTAGAGTAAAAGTTTACGCCTTAGCTTCTTTGGGGAGTCCAGCACACACACAAGTATTTAAAGAGCGAACAATAAAACTCCAGAATTTTTACATGGAAAACCTCAAAAAGAGGGAAAAATCACGGCTAGCCTAAAAACTATGTATGTTTGAGTACAAGATCTTCCCGATACCAGGATTACAGAATTGTATATGAGAAATGGACAACAATTGCTAGTAATAGATAATGTTGACGACGATGTTGACGATGATGTTGACGACGAAGTTGACGATGATGTTGATGACGAAGTTGACGATGATGTTGATGACGATGTTAATGCTGATGACTGAAGATAGTGGTCGGTGATGATGACCGGCAACAATGGTCGACAATGACAAGGATCAGCGGTGGCGGTGATGGCATGCCGGCGTGGTTGGCAGTGGCATTGTGCTTGGAGGATCTTTAGAGCTCTCTCCTCTCTCTTGCCTTCTCCTTCACTTGGCCCCTCATGAGGAATGAGGGGCTATTTATAGGTGGAGGAGTGCTCTATAAATACATGCAAAACTCGTACCACTCCACTTCATCGGATGGCTCAAAATGATCCCCTTGATTATATAATGTATTTTGTGCATTTAAATGCTCAAATAAAGTTGGAATTGTAAGATCTTTAGCTTGTTGGAACCGGCTCGTCGAGACGCTCGATTTGACTATAAAAACTTTATATTTGAGAGCTATTTAGGGATTTAACTGATATCCCAAAGTTTCCAAGGATATTTTAAGAGCTTGATCTCGACCAGTTTCAACTTCGGATCAGCTTGCTTTTAACATCAAGATTCGTGCTTCGATTAATAGTATTTTAAGTGTCATATCAGTTGCCCCCCTATTTTTGGATGATATTATCTCAATCATCCAAAAATATATGTCAAATACTTGAAAATAGCAAATTCTTCAATGAAATTTGAGGATCCATTAACTACACATTTTGAGAGAACATATCTTCATAGAGCACAAGATTATTATGACTAAGGCGATGCAGACGCAAATGCATGTAGGTATCTTGTGAGTCACGAAATTCGATTCTGGACCCATCCGGTGAAACAGGCTTGAGCGCCTATGGCGTGAGCGCCAGCGTGGCAGCGCCATGAAGGCGTATTAGCCTCTTCATGGGCGGCCGCGTGCTCGTCTCTTGGCTGAACATCGTAGTAATGCGGGCGCAGTTCTGGCGAAGTCAGCGGAGCGACAGCGGGCGATCATGGCGGTGGCAGGTCCTGGAACGGCAATTTGGTAAACATGACAGGCGGATCTGGTCCTTGTGATGATCGCAGGCGGCGGGTCTCAGAAGATCTTCGCGATGGAACAGCGGGAGTGGTGTGTGTCGCTGGTGTGGCCGGGTTGACACGGCTGGGTTGGCGAAGCTGGCCAAACGATTAGCGCCGCGGACCGTTCAGCGGTTACCTCAGGTATTTGGATTCGCGACCCACGAACCCGCGTCTGAAACCCGCGGCGATTCGCGACCGTGGCCGGCATTGCATCCAGCAGGCGCGTGCATGGCGCGCCTGGGCCCGAATAGCGGTTTGGACGATTTCCATTTGTTTTGGGCGGTTTTACCCTTTGCCTAGAAGGGGTCTATAAAACCAGGGCCAAGGGAGAAGACACCTTCTTCTTGTGAGAATGTCGTTTGAGGTGGTCAAGACCGGTTCATATGGCACCGATTTTCTCTGGAAGCGTTGGCCCTTGTCGACCGACGGGTTTGGAGGCGATCAAGACGTAGTTCATATGGAGGCTCCGGTTTTCTCTCGAAGAGGCGTTGATCGCCTTGTCGACCGACCGGTTTAGGCGATCAAGACCACGTAGTTCATCTGGCGAGCTCAGTTTTCTCTCGAAAGAGGTGTTGGACTGTCAGACCGGCCGGGTTTAGGCGATCACCGGACGAGTTGGCGAAGATGCTCGATGGTGGCAGCGACATTGGTCGGTATGACACTCGATAGTAGTCGGTGATGATTACAGCCGATGGTGGTATGAGATTCCGGCGATGGTCAGTGCGATGGCGCAGTAGTCAACGCGATGGATAGTCGATAGCGGGGATGTCAGCGGAGATGGTGGTACCGCGAAAGATTATCAGCGATGGTCAGCGATGGCCGAGAGACGGTAATCAGCGGCTGATTTTATTGGTGGCCCGGAGTAATCAACAACGGCTAGCGGCAGTATCAACGTGGCAGCGCGTTAATGGTCAGCGGATGATAGCGGCGATGGTGGTGACCAGATGCCGATGATGGTGTGGCGGTAACCGGCGGCAGTAGTTAGCGGTGGTAGACACAATGATTGAGCGAGTAGAATGGTGGTAGCGAAAATTACCGGCGATAATTGCAGCGGTGTCGGCAACGGTATCAGCGGTCGTAACCGTAATGTGGTGTTACCGGCGGAGTGTCAGCGATGCGCAGCGGCAAGTCAACAGTGGCGACATCTAATCCGAGATGACCGCGGCGAAGGTGGTGGCCGCAAAAATTACGGTATGGCTAGCGGCGGTAGTCGGCGGTGTGACAAGTAGTTGGTGGCAACCGGGAAGCGGCTGCGGACCGGCGATAGTGAGGATTTTTGACCTATCCGAGGTTGTTTGTCAGAGTGTGACTTGATGGCGTGCCGATGGCGTTAACAGTGTGGAAGAGGTTGCATTGAATCGGCCGAGATTTTGACCATCGGTATTGTCGAGTGTTACGATGACTGTATGGAAGAGGTCAATTGAATCCGTTGAGGATTTTGACCTATCCAGGTTGTTTGTCGAGTGTTACGATGGCGTTAACTGTATGGAAGAGGTCGTGGGAAGTCCACAAGGACCTTTGACCTATCCAAAGTTGTTTGTCGTGGATGGCGTTAACACTATGGAAGAGGTCGAATTGAATCCGTTGAGGATTTTGACTTATCCGAGGTTGTTTGTCGGGGTGTTACCCGATGGCGTTAACGTATGGAAGAGGTCGTGGAAGTCCACCAAGGACCTTTTGACCTATCTAGGTTGTTTGTCGGTGGGTGCGATGGCGTTAACTTTATGGAAGAGGTCAATTGAATCCGTTGAGAATTTTGACCTATCCAGGTTGTTTGTCAAGGTGTTACCCATGGCGTTAACCTATGTGGAAGAGAGGTGGAAGTCCACCAAGGACCTTTTGACCTATCTAGGTTGTTTGTCGAGTCTTTGTTCGATGGCGTTAACTATGGAAGAGGTCGAATCAAAACATCCATTTGTGGTTGTAGCCAAAGTTGTTCCTTAACCTTGGTCTTATTTTTCCATGAGTATGATGGGATATTTATAGATTGGAGGAGTGGCGTCTCTGTAAATATATGCAAAACTCGTACCACTCCACTGCATCGGACGGCTCAAAATGATCCCCTTGATCATATAATATATTTTTTGCATTTGAATGCTCAAATAAAGTCAGAATTATAAGATCTTTGGCTTGTTGGAACCGGCTCGTCGAGACGCTCGATTTGACCATAAAAACTTCATATTTGAGAGCTATTTAGGGATTTAACTGATATCCCAAAGTTTCCAAGGGTATTTTAAGAGCTTGATCGTCGGTTTCAACTTGGATCGACACTTTTAACATCAAGATTAGTGCTTGACTAATAGTATTTTAAGTGTCATATCAATTATAAATATTAATAGATTTTGACATTTAGGGTGTACTTACACACACATGTAACTTGTGAACATTCTGCTCATTAATTTATAGGGGAAAATAATAATGCAATATTTATAAATTTTTATAACTTAAGTATTTTAACACATATTTAAAAAGTGTGGCATAACTATTTTGTATGATTGAAGGATATTTCTAGCCAATACTTGGTGGACACAACAATGATGTCAATGACATGTAGCTTGTTATAAATTAGATTAAGATATCGTAGTAATATTCACTAGTTACTACCTACAATGAAAAGAGAATTCTATGAAGCCATTAAAATTGATGCATAATCATGTGGGATCATAACATTTTATTTATTTATGATACAATACCTTTAAGTTATAAAGACCCAAGAACATATACTTTTAACAATCCCAAATCATCGACCTATGCATACATTGGTCCATCAACATATCCAAATATAGGATTTCCTTCAGTTTAAAATAGTTTACTCTCACACTCGACCACTCTTTTCAGTCCAAATTAGAGCATTGCTAGAGGTGGACACTCTTCAATATAGTTGTATGTATTAGACACACCGACATTGTATGGCATGCATATTCCAATTTAGATAGATATGAACAATGAACATGGAAAATGGAATAGAAAAGAAAGTATGTATGATAATCCTAAAATTTCACTAAGGGTTTATATATGAAAGTTAGAAAACAAGAAAAGAGAGCATTCATACCAATTTACTTTGACAAAAAATGCCTACTTCTGTACAGTTCAATGGAAGGTGGATGATGAAATAAACCATGGAGAAATAACAATTATATTAAGCTTTGTAATTGAAGGAATAGAGTTTATGGTAATATACTTTCATTTTTTAAGTTTAATGAAATTGTTTTTTTTTTTCTTGATAATGGACATAAGCTAATACAACTAAATTACTTAAATTGTTAGGTTCATTATTTTTCAATACTCTCTCTCTGTATACCATAATATCATTATCCATTGTGCATCACCCTTTATAGAGGTCTTTCATAGATGAAATAATTAGACATAATATTTTTTTTGTAGTTTCTCGCTCTCATAGGTTAACCTTTAGGAGAACTCTGACCATGAGACTATCCCTTTGTCTTTCATTTTTGTTCACTAATATTTTTAATGTTGTTATATTTAAATAAATTTGGGTCATCTTTAGTTCACGGTATTCATATTATATGACAAAATCTACTTAGCTTTCATCATCACACACCAACTAGGCGATGATAAATAGGATGCTATAGAATAGTATCAACTATGAAAGTGTCCTTTTCTCATGCACCAAATTAGTATATACTCTAACATCTACCATTTCACATAAGTGTAACTATTGTTAGTTGAATGATATAACATGGATGATGACCAACATTTAACATAGAGGCCATGAGATGAGTGAAGCTAGAGGTTGCAAGATCATAAATAAAGAGGATAATTCTTTGCTCGAGATACTTTTCATACTAAGGGAAAGAGCACAAAAGGAGGAGATCTTGTCGGTTTAACTTATGAGAGTTTGAACTAATGGGTAAAAGGTTAACTCCTCATAAAAGAGGAAAGGGGAATAGAACATTGATAAATTATGTAATTCAACTTTGTAACATAAATCAGGTGAAAAGAAAATACTTTACTAAAAGGAAGTAAATATAGAAAATATAAGTGAAGCCCACCTTGCACTTATGAATTTAAGGTGTAAGTGTGAACTAGCTCATGAGTTAACTCAACTTATTCACAGACACATAAGTTGAGCTTATCAAGTTGCAAGCTTGAACTTAGATTATACCTCATGTTTTAAAATATATTGCAAGCTTAAGTTTGAGCTTGATAGTGCTCAACCTATTGTTTCAAGATCTAGCTTACTTATATAGTATGAATTCCATTTCTTCATTTTGTGCTAAATCTTATGTGTTCATGACTTTATAGTTTAAGGCAACAATGGAAAAAAATTAAATATAGTTGGTCTCATCAAGAGTATAGTGCCTTCCTCTGTGTCTTCTTGAAATACTATTAGTCTTGTTACAAATTTCCTATTTTCTTCATTAAATGTCATTTGTCCCATTGTGACTTCCTTTTCTTTCTTCTTCAAACTTCACTAGTCCAATAAATGTCATCTCTATCATGCTCCTATAGTGGCTTTCTCGTTGCCCTCAACATCTTCTCTAGCGAGCTTCCATCACAACTTCCTAGTGAAGTTTCTCTAATGATCTTAAGCTTCTGAATCAAGGTTTAGCTTATTGTTAGACCACTAATATAATTTCAAGCCTAAAATATGAGCTTGACTAAAGTTAGAGCTTAAGTTTGAGCCAATTATTAAATCGATGATCTAAGCTCAAATTAGCTTTCACTCGAGATTTACTTAAATCATTTATATCTTTAGATGACTTTATAGCTGAAGGTGAGTGTGAAGTGAAAGAATAAATTTCTCAAATAATTTCTCAAAATATGAGGTTTTTTTGGCTCTACCCGTTAGTAGTTTCTAGTCTTTCCCCTTTATGAATTAAAAATTACCTTATAATAGTGAAAAATGACACGAAAAATTGATTTGTATAGGAAATTATTTATACATTTTGGGATGGGAGGATGATACGTCTTCGAAAGGTACATAAAAGAAGCTAATCTGAGCTGACGTCAACAAAGTAATGAGCTAAATTTGAGTCAGTTATGATATTGCTTCGATAACTCATTTCAAAATATATTACAATATAATCATTTAAATACAATGTTATTAAAAAAAATTTAAAAACTATTTTAAATTTTATTTTAAATGATATTTTATTATTCCTGTCTTTAATTATCTTTCTTTTAATATTTTATTACAAATATTTTCTAAATTAAAATCAAATTCTTTTACTATTTGTATTATATCCTGATAAAATTGTTTTCAAATAAAAAAAAAAACAACTAGCTTTTAATTATATTGAGCTCAGCTTAATATTGTTGATAGGCCTAATTGCAGGTCATCCATTAAAAAATTGAAAATCTCTCAACTATTATATCAGTTCGTAAACTTGACTTTGTAGCACTTGGAGCTGCTCTAAACTCCTGATCTCCTAAATTATCAGATATATCTTTCTGGTCGTAATCAAATCATATATTTTTATTGAGGTATAAGTGAGTTATGCTTTTCGTGAGCCTTTGCATAACTTGATATATTATTTGGAGTTTGAACTGCTAACAAGTCAAATTTGAGCCAACCCAATCCAATTCATTAGCTGAGCCAATTTTTTTTAAAAATATTAATATAAAATACACTTAAATTATAGTACAATTCAATAATTTAGATATAAAATTGTTAAAATATCTTATATTAATTAATCTTTTAGTATTTTCTCTATTAATTCTCTATTAATTTTTTTGTTTATTTAATTTTGATGATTTTTTAAATTAGAGTTATTTCAGTTCTTTCATACTAAATAAGCCAGCTTGTGGGCCAACTCAAATTCATAGAATAAAGCTCAAGCTCGTGCTTGAACTCGATTAATTAATTAACCTCAAGCTCAAGCTAATGGTGACTTGAGCTCTCATTTACACTTTTGGATAAGTATAAGTTTTTCATGCATCATTAGAAGATTTATCCCATGTTATAAGAATTTTGACATAAATATTTAAATTAAAAAAAATTTAGAATAGAATTGAGATTCTCATTCTAATAAAATCTATATCTTGATGAGAATAATGTAATGAGCTATAGATCACCTAATTCTAATACCATCAATAGTGCATGATTTTTAATTGAAATGAACAAAAAGTTTATCTTAAAAAATTTATGATTAATTGTTAGTCCCACATATTTGTAGAAGCATAAGATAAAGCTATAACAATGATTCTAAATATCCACCAATTTCCACCAATAACGCTAATGATGATGCCCACTATCACTAATCTAATGCTGATATCATGCGTCAGCACGAAATTAATGATTATCATTGGTAATGATACAATGCTCATAAGTCAATATCATACTTAATGCATATTGTTGTCACTAATATTGATATCCTCTATCAACATTATAGTCGATGCATATCATTGCTATCAACTCTAATAGCTGACGTCACTACCAATACTTTATTGACTCAAAAATTGACATTCATTTACTTACATTAATGTTGACATATATTTATCACAAGTAATATTGACGCCCACCACCAAAATCATGATTATTGACTGTCATTAAGGGTGGAATTAATGGTAATAGCTGACGTCACTACCAACACCTTATTGACTCAGAAATTGACATCCATTATTGACATTAATGTTGACATATATTTATCACAAGTAATATTGACGCCCACCACCAAAATCATGATTATTGATTGTTATTAAAGGTGAAATTAATGGTAGCTGGGAGTAACAATCATCACTCCTAAATTTTACTAAACTCTTTAATATTATATAATACAATCCGATTCACCTCAAGGCGTCCATTCACCTTTGAATAGGGTGAATTTGATCAAAATGGCAAAGCACCTCAAGGAGGTCGATTCACCTTAGGGAGATATACTCCCCCTAATTCCACTTTAATTCAACTCTCACATACTCGATTGAGCTTAAGGAACTCAGAGCAAGTATTTGTAAGTCTCCCCAAGCTTCTTAGAGCCATATGAAATTTCCCATGCTTTAAATTTTGAAAGATGACAGTCTTTGTTTAAAATGGAGAAATTATTTCATGAAAAATGAAAAATTAGATATGGATATTCTAGATATTATTATAAAATTCTTTAAATGAATATTGCAAGAGATGAATAATATATTTTAAAAAATATATTGCATAATTATTAATTTTTAGTTTAATATTAGATTCTCAAGATGAATGATGATCATTCAAAATTAATGATATTTATTAATTTATAACTAAATTTTATTCTAAAGATTTGAAATATAAAAATACTATACTTATAAATTCAGTTGGAGCATTTTAAAATTAAAGCTCATTAAAAGAAATTTTTTTAAAATCTCTTCATAATTTTAGATTTATCTCAAATATTAGCTAAGACAACAAAATAAAATATATATCATTTTATTAATCAATTAATTAGATCAGCCTTTGAGTTGTTTATTTTGGTTATAACAACTGAACATATTTTTCAGTAATAAAAATTGTCATCAATAATTTATTGAATAAAATGAAATATGATTTTTTTTATGAACTCGTTGATAATAGAATCAATAATTGATTATTTTAATGTGAAGAAGAAGTGTTAGGCCTAATTTAAAATGCTTAATTCAAATAATTATATTAAATATATAATTTCCTTAATTTATAAATTATACTTATTATTTTATTTAACACTTTTAAATTTTAATTATTGAATTATTTTATTATTATTTTCTCCTCTTTATTATTTTAGTTTTGTCAAAGTAAAGTTTCTATTTATCATTAAATTAGAGCTCAAATCATGCAATCAAAAAGAGCACGCAAGGGGCCATAAATGTTTTGTGTCATTACCTAATGACAAGAAATATCGCAACACCTTATCAGGGAGAGAGTATGAACTCTGACATGCAATAAATTAATATGAGTCATACACATACAGACATAAAGTTAGCTGAGTTTAACTTTATATTATTATATATTAATATTGAGTATTATTGCCTATAAAATATCTACTCTATTAATTTATATGTATTATTATGAATACATATTTGGCATTACTGTCTATAAATATCTCGTTATTCTGTTGCTATTCGCAACTGAGCTGGGATGAATGGAAGAGAACAATTAATATATAGTTACATTATCGTTCTTAGTGCTTTTTCCTCTCTCAACATGGACTGTTTATTTGCTTGTATTTAGAATATAAATTAAAATGAATATAATGTAAAAGAAAGTCAATGTATTTAGATTACTTTAATCTATTTGTTGAAAATTTTAAAAATATATAAATTTTTTTAATTGATAAAATAAATATAATATAAAATATTTTTGAGATTATCGATGGATGATGTCGATGATATCTTGGCCGGTGGCAAGCATAGAGTGCCATAGCTGACACTCAAAAAATTAAATTCTCTATATTTAATTTATTTTATATTCTAAATACAGTCAACCAAATGTCCTCTATATAGATCTCTTAAAAACAGCAAATAAAATTTTTAAAAAGGTTACTTGTGACAATATAGCATTTCTCAACTTTTATTCTTGCGCCTGTAAATGTAAAAATTATTGTGTGAAGTGGCATGAGCTACAACTAAATTTTTATTGTGTGCTCATATATATATATATATATATATATATATATATATATATATATATATATATATATATATATATATATATATATATATATATTGTTGTTAGCGTCTTTGAGAATTTTATTCCAGATCGAGATCTTATTGTAGCAAAATTATCCAACACAGCGGGGATATGAACAGGGGTTATCGTGGAAAACCCGTTAAGGGAAAAAACCGGGGCCTTGCCCGATCGTAGAACTTTCACTATGTGTTCAAAGATCTGAGTCCTTGCTTCTCGTTAGTTGGAGAAGGTGTTCTGAGGAAACAATATTCGAGTGTAGAAAAATATAATATCGGTCAACTCCAACCCAAGGAGAAGTTTCCCAAAAGCGGAGGAGCGGATCTTACAGCAACCTCTTGATCTTGAGGAGAAAAAAAGCGGTCTTTTCTAGTCCTCACGGGGTGATCTCTAGGCGAGCTCGATCTTGAGCACTTGGTGGTGGCGGTAGTGATAGATGATTCGTCGAATTGGTGGTTCTCGAGCTCTCTGTCTTCAATCAGATTCCGTCCTCTAAGGTGAGAATGAGGCTCTATTTATAGATTTTTTGGGAGTGGCGGGGCCTTGTAAATTCGTGGAAAACTCAACCACTCCCATCGGACGGCCCGTCGATCCCTCGATCGGACGGTGTATTTTGATGATCAGGTGCCTTAATGATGTCGAATTGGGTGATCTTGGATTCGTTGGATTCGTCTTGGCGAGCCTCGATCGATAAATATGTCAGTTTGGTGACCATTTGGCATTTCGGGATCCATTTTCATGCCCGATAGCTTGATCGAGTCGATTGTTCGGATCGGACTATGCTTGATGTTCTTTATGTTCGTCTCGCCGAGGCAGTTATTTGCTTGAAATCGGTGATTTGATCGAAGCATTTCTGAAAATGCCTTGAGATTCGTGCTTGATCAGATTAATTTTCTGAGGATGTATCAGTTGCCCCCCTATTTTTGGGTGACATTATCTCAGTCATCCAAAAATATATGTCAAATACTTGAAAATAGCAAATTCTTCAATGAAATTTGAGAGTCCATCAACTGCGCATTTTGAGAGAACAAATCTTCATAGGAGTACAAGATTATAACTCGGGAAGCTGTTGCAGGGCCGCAAATGCGTGTAGGTATGCACGGGTGCGAGATTTCGAGGTTACGGATCCATCCGGGTGCAAACATGAGCGCCAGCGGCGTGAAGCCATGGCCTTGATCTGCCAGCAGCGCACATGTATGCGGCTAGCATCACCGGGCCCGATTAATGGCAGGAAGCCTTGATTGAGCCCGGCCGGGTAGCCTTGAGATAAGCGGGGAAGCTGGTCGGCGTTGAAGCCTTGAGTCTGTGAATGATCATGGCGGGTCAGCGTGGCGGGCGGTTCTGACGCATGCGACCCGGTCGGCGGTTCGGCGAACCTGATTCGGCCAGCGGATGGCGGTTTGGCAGAGCTGCGGTCGACGGACAGCCTGCGACCAGTGGCGGCGGTTATGACCCTTGGTATGGCGTCTTGAGAAGGCCGTAGGCGTGGATGGCCCACACGGGCCGAATGTGGTTTTGGTTTTTTGGCGGTTTTGAGGTTTATGCTTTTGCCCCTAGAAGGGGTCTATAAAAACCCCCCTAGGGCTAAGGGAGAAGGCACACCTTTCTCATCTCCTCTTCTCCTCTTAGAGTGCATAGCCCTCCCCCTGGTGGGAGTTTGGGCACTCTTTTTGGATCCACCTCTACCCCCGAGCTAGAGTGCATAGCCCTCCCCCTGGTGGGAGTTTGGGCACTCTTCTTGGATCAACCTCTTCCTCCTCATAGAGTGCATAGCCCTCCCCCAGGTGGGAGTTTGGGCACTCTTCTTGGAATAATTTTCATCTCGATGCGAGTTGGGTGTTTGTAGATGGGTGAGAATCTTTTTGAAGAGACACGTCCAGACCCTTGTAGCGGAGGCGGCGACGAGGAACCTTCTAAAAATGGGAGGGCGAAGATTAGGTGGGAGTCGTTGATCACGGGGAGACACATTGATGCGTGCTTGGAAAAATATTATTTTCAGAATGATTTGGTTCTTAAGTGTCAGAAGAAGTGCATAGAGCCCAATCTCCAGGGTATTTCACCACTTACGAGATGAGTTTGGGCGGATTGCGGTTTCCCCATCCCCGAGATGATCGCCATTTTGTCGACATCTTTGAGGTTTGCACCCAGGTTTTGAAGCGTGATCGTGATGGGACTTATAGTCTTTTGGTGGCGACGCTCTTGATTACCTGATGATGTATTTAAGTTTACTGCGATGCACATGGTCATTATCACTGCGGGGAGTCTGACCTCGGACGAAGGATTCTCCCAAGAAGCAAGATTCTTTTTTGTGAAGAATGGCGGGGTCTTCGAGAAATGGGGAAAGGCGAGAGATTTACCCATTCCTCTGAGTTGGTGATGAAGATATCCGCGGACTGAAATTCGAATATTGAAGATCTTGATTTGAGATTGATATATATTTGTTGGGAGGAATCTTTGTTCGAGGGGCTTCTATTCATCCGGCGGTCTTATGCGATTCGTTGAAAGCAACAAAGGTTTCCAGATCTCCCAAGCATCCTCGGCTTCTTCCTGAAGGACCCGTCTCCAATAGAGAAGAGGAAAAGGAGCGAAGAGGTGATGGTGATATCGATACGAAAAAGTCGGCCCTTCAGTAGTCGTCCCCAGGATCTTCATTCACGAGGGCGTGTTGAATCATTCTGTAGGTCGTCGACATGAAGAAGCTAACAATCCTTCTTGCGTTCATCATCTTTTATTTCCCATTTCACGGTGTTTAACGTAATTTTTCTTATTTGAATCTTGAAGAAGCAGAACTTGACTTCAAAATGAACATTGTCTTGAATGGCGGAATTGAGTTCGTGAAGGTCAAGTTTCCATGGTGAATATAAGAAGCGTATGTGGAGAAAGTAAAAGAGATGTTGGAGAATCAACTTGATGAGTCTGGGGACCGAGTTGGCGACTCAGCGACTTCTCTTTCTTTTCAGCGTCAGGAAGTTGAGCGGACTCGGGATGAATTAGTGGAGGCTAGAACAGAGGTTGGTTGCTCCGCAAAGGATATTCAAACCAATTTAATAAAAAAATAATAATAATTTTAAAATATTCAAACCAATTTAATCACAAACATCCACATACATAATACACACGCAAGAACTTGAACTCATGATATTTTGATTAAAAATTAAACTCTAAACTACAAAATTAAGATGCCTTATACAAAATAATAAATTTTATAAAAAATAAAATTCTCTTTAAATCTCGATGCAATTATGCTCAAGAATATATATTCATTAATCTTTTCCGGTACTTATAATAATAATAAAAAAACCATATAACTTGCCCTATCACAACTTGATGCTCCTCCTATGGCATCCTAGAAACTCAATTATTAAACATTATATATATATAGATATATATATATATATATATATATATATATATAGGGCAAGCATAGGGCAAGCTCCTCCGTATGAATTGAAAAAGGATTGATAGGCTGGGCTTTAAATGGGTCGTTACCCAAGCTTTGTTCAGGCCCAATCAATAAGAAGCTAATCTCAGCAGAGGTCAACGAAGTAATGAGCTAAATTTGAGTCAGTTATGATATTGCTTCGATAACTCATTTCAAAATATATTACAATATAATCATTTAAATACAATGTTATTAAAAATATTTTAAAAACTATTTAAAATTTTATTTTAAATGATATTTTATTATTCCTCTCTTTGATTATCTTTCTTTTTAATATTTTATTACAAATATTTTCTAAATTAAAATCAAATTCTTTTACTATTTGTATTATATCCTGGTAAAATTGTTTTCAAATAATAAAAAAAACAACTAGCTTTTAATTATATTGAGCTCAGCTTAATATTGTTGATAGGCCTAATTGCAGGTCATCCATTAAAAAATTGAAAATCTCTCAACTATTATATCAGTTCGTAAACTTGACTTTGTAGCACTTCCAGCTGCTCTAAACTCCTGATCTCCTAAATTATCAGATATATTTCTCTGATCGTAATCAAATCATATATTTTTATTGAGATGTAAGTGAGTTAAGCTTACTCGTGAGACTACTCGAGCATAACTTGATATATAATTTGCGAGTTAAGTTTTATGTGCTAACAAGTCAAATTTGAGTCAACCCCAATCCAACTCATTAGGTGAGCCAACTTCTTTAAAAAAGTATTAATGTAAAATACACTTAAATTATAGTACAATTCAATAATTTAGATATAAAGTTGTTAAAATATCTTATATTAATTAATCTTTTAGTATTTTCTTTATTAATTCTCTATTAATTTTTTTATTTATTTAATTATCATGATTTTTTAAATTAAAGTTTGTTGCGTGCTAGAAAACCAGTAGAGTAAAAGTTTTCACCTTCGTTGGAAAATCCAAGACACACAGTATTTAAAAGTGAACAAAAAAACTGCAATTTTGAAAACCTTGAAAGAGGGAAAACTACGACTACCAATAAAAGCTTCTGTCTATTTGAGTACAAGATCTTCCCGTCTGGGATTACAGTGTATATGAGAAAGAAACACATATGTGATCATGATGGAGACCGGAGATTGACGACGGCAAGGATCAGCGGTGGCGATGGCGATGGTGAGACGGCGGTGGTTGGCGGTCAGGATTATGCTTGGAGGATCTTTGAGCTCTCTCTCTCTCTTGCTTGCCCCCTTATCCTTCATTTGGCCTCCTCATATGAGGAAATTTATTTATAGGTGAAGGAGCGTCTTTGTAATACATGCAAAACTCACTCACTTCATCTGACTCAAAATGATCCCCTGATCATATGATGTATTATTTAGTGCATTTGAATGCTCAAATGATGTCGAATTATGATATATATTGGGCTTGTTAGATTAGGCTCATCAAGACGCGCTCAATTTGACTATAAACACTCCATGTTTAAGAGTCGATTGATAATAAACGATCTCGTTAATCTTGATTTTTGATTACTGCTTTCGGCATCAAGATTCGTGCTTCGACTGAGAATTTTTTCGTTGTTCTATTTTTGGATATTATCTCGATCATCAAAAAATATGTGTCAAAATACTTCAAAATAGCAAATTCTTCTAAATCTGGTCCATTAACCACATATTTTGAGAGAACAGATCTTCATTAGCCGATTATGACTGGAAGGCGATGCGTATGAAATGCGTGTAGGTATGCGCGGGTGCGAGATTTTGAGGTTACGGACCCATCCGGGCGAACGGCTCCTGGACGCCCGCATGAAGGCGAAAGCGAGCTGCAGCCATGCTGGTAAAATACATGGCGCTGCGTCTGGCGCATGAGCGCCGTATGCGGCCTTGGCGGTAGCCTCAGCGGGTCATAAAGGCCTGGAAAACTCCGAGTCGCATTCATACCGATTGAGCCGCGTGTGCGTCGCTGAAATTTGTAGCGGGTGGCAGTCAAGAAGCTTAGCGCCCATGGTCGGAAGGTTACCGCCGTGGGCAGCGTATGCGGCGTTGGCGGCGCTATGGCCCGGCGGTTCGCTGCTGGTCAGGAGCCGGTTACCACAATGGACCAGCGCGGCAGAAGCGAGCGTCCGGCGACGTGGCCATGATTCGCGCTGGGCGCTGTGCTGCTTCTCTGAGCCGTGCTGGCAGCGTCTTGGCAGCGTCTTGACAGCCCGGCGAAGCAATGGCGGCGATGCGGCGGACCATGGCGAATCGACAGCCTGCTTGAGCGGTTTCCAGCGGTTTTGAGCAGTTTTTTACCCTTTTGCCCCTAGAAAGGGTCTATAAATAGCCCCCTAGGGCTAAGGTAGAAGGCACATTCTCTTCTTCTTGAGAGAAGGTCGTTTGGAGGCGATTAAGACAGTTCATCTGCGAGCTCCGTTTTCCACCGAAGAGGTGTTAACTAACCTCATCGAAGGGATCGGGCTGACCGTGTTCATATGGCAAGGCTCCGCTTTCCCTCGAAGAGGTGTTAACTAACCGGACCGGCCGGATGGGCGATCAAGACCCGGTAGTTCATCACGGCAAGGCTCCGATTTTCCCTCGAAAGAGGTGTTAACTAACCGTCGGACCGGCCGGATCGGGCGATAAAGACCGTGTAGTTCATCATACGGCAAGGCTCCGATTTTCCCTCGAAAGAGGTGTTAACTAAACTCATCGGACCGGCCAGGGATGGGGCCGATCAAGACGTAGTTCATACGGCAAGGCTCGATTTTCCTTGAAGAGGTGTTAACAACCTTGTCGGGCCGTAGGGATGGAGGCGATCAAGACCCGTGATTCATGCGGCAAGGCTCCGATTTTCCCTCGAGAGGTGCTTAACCTCATGGACCGGCCGTAGGGATCGGGCGATAAAGGGCAAGTAGTTCATGCAAGGCTCCAGTTTCTCTCGAAAGAGGTGTTAGCTAATCTCGTCCGAGAAGCCAGGATCGGAGTATCAAGACGTAGTTCATACTGGCAAGGCTCAGTTTTCTCGAAAGAGGTGTTAACCCATGGGACCAAGCGGGGATCGGATCAAGGGCGTAGTTCATGCAGCAAGGCTCCGATTTTCCCTCGAAGAGGTGTTAAGCGACCTCGTCGGACGGCCGGGTTTGGAAGCGATCACCAGCGAATGGGAAGATGCTCAGCGATGGTGGCGATGACATTGGTGGCGGCGATGACTGCGATGGTAGTCAGCGAGGATAACCTGATGGTGGTGACCGCGGAGATTTGATAATGGTCGCAACGATCGGCGATGGCCAGCGATGGCAGTGGTTGCGAAGGGTCAGCGGCAACAATGGCAGCAAATGCTGGCGTAGCCCCAGTGGCTGAGATAACCGGCAGCGATTGGTGACCGCGAGATTGCCAGCGATGGTAATGGTTATAACGGCATAACGGTAGCAGTACCGCTGATGGTTGCGGCCGAGCTGGTCAGCGGCAACACCTGGCGAGAAATCACGAAGCCGAGCGATTAATCAGCGAGATGACCAGCGATGGTGACCATGAGATTCACCGGCGATGTAGTAATATGACCAGCAATGACCAGCAGACCACAATGGTTCGAGCAGAGGTAATTCAGCCGACAATGGCAGCAATCGCGGCCAACGTTAAGATGGCGAGATACCGGCAACGATAAATGGTAACCAGCGATTACCGCGATAAAGCCGCGTGTGGCAGCAGTAGTCAGCCAACAATAACCTTCATGGTTAGCGGCCAGCCAGAATTGGTAAGCGGCTGAGCGATAAGTGGCGATAAGCGGCCAGCGAAAATCAGCAGCGGGGATAATACGGCAACGATAGTGGTGACCAGCGAATTGCGGCGATGGTCAGCCAGCGATATGCGGCAATGGTCAGCAGCGATAACCGGCTTCTGATGTTAGCGCGGAAGTGACGGGGTGGTTCGCGGCAGTATCAGCATGCAAGCGTCGGTACCCGATATAACCTGTATGACCAGAGTGCTCAGCGATAGTGGCGGCAGTGGCGGCAACAGTGGTCGCAGCGATGTGGCAACGTAAATCGGCGGCGATACCGCTGATGGTTGCGGCCGGTGGTAGCGGCAAATGATATCGATGATAACGCGCCGGTAGACGGCTCCGAGAGATCTTTGACCTATCCGATTGTTTATCGAGTGTGACTCGATAGCGATGCGGTGGAAGAGGTTGGGTAACCGCGAGATTTTGACCCATCCAGGTTGTTTGTCGAGTGACTTCGATGCGTTAACTGTGGAAGAGGTTGCATTAGATCCGAGGATTTTGACCCATCCGTTGTTTGTCGAGTGTTACGATGCGTTAACAGATAGAAGAGGTCAATTAAATCTGAGGATTTTGACCTATCCGTTGCTTGTCGGTGTTACCCGATGGCGTTAACGTATGGAAGAGGTTGAATTGAATCGCCGAGGATTTTTTATCCGAGGTTGTTTGTGAGTGTGACTCGATGGCGTTAACTGTGGAAGAGGTTGCATTGAATCCGGAGGATTTTGACCCATCCGAGGTTGTTTGTCGAGTGTTATTGCAGATGGCGTTAACTATAGAAGAGGTCAATTAAAACGCTTGAGGATTTTTGACCTATCGAGGTTGTTTATGCAGGTGTTACCGATGGCGTTAACCATGGAAGAGGTTGAATTGAATCCGGCGGATTTTGACCCATCCGGGTTGTTTTGTGTGACTTGTGTTAACTGTGGAAGAGGTTGCATTAGAATCCGGAGGATTTTGACCCAAGGTTGTTTGTCGAGTGTTACCCGATGGCAACACTATGTAAGAGGTCGAATTAAATCCGTTGAGGATTTTTATCAGGGTTGTTTGTCGAGGTGTTACCCGATGATATTAACCTGTGGAAGAGGTTGCATTGAATCCGTTGAAGATTTTGACCCATCCGAGGTTGTTTGTCAGAGTGTTACGATGTTAACTGCTTGTATAGAAGATTCGAATTAGTACGTTGAGATTTTGACCTATCCGAGGTTGTTTGTTATTAGATGGCGTTATGTGGAATAGGTTGAATTGAATCAGATTTTGACCTTAACCTATATGGAAGAGGTTGAATTAGATCCGAGGATTTATCGAGGTTGTTTGTCGTGTTACGATGGCGTTAACGCGATGGAAGAGGTTGAATTGAATCCGAAGATTTTGACCCATCCAGGTTGTTTGTCGAGTGTGACTCGATGGCGTTAACACGTATGGAAGAGGTTGAATTGAATCTGGCGAGGATTTTGACCCATCGAGGTTGTTGTAGTGTTACCGATGGCGTTAACACATATAGAAGAGGTCGAATTCATCCGTTGAGGATTTTGACCTATCAAGGTTGTTTGTCGGTGTTACGATGGCGTTAACCATGGAAGAGGTTGAATTGAATCCGGCGAGGATTTTGACCCATCGAGGTTGTTTGTCAGTGTTGCGATGGCGTTAACTATGGAAGAGGTTAATTAAATCCGTTGAGGATTTTGACCTATCGAGGTTGTTTGTCGAGTGTGACTTCGATGGCGTTAACTGTATGGAAGAGGTTGAATTGAATCCGGCGAGGATTTTGACCTATCGAGGTTGTTTGTGAGTGTGACTAGATGGCGTTAACTGGAAGAGGTTGAATTAGATCCGGAGGATTTTGACCCATCAGGTTGTTTGTCGAGTGTTGCGATGGCGTTAACTATAAGGTCGAATTGAATCTGAGGATTTTGACCTATCGAGGTTGTTTGTCGAGTGTTACCGATGGCGTTAACTATGGAAGAGGTTGAATTGAATGGCCGAGAATTTTGACCTATCGAGGTTATTTGTCGAGTGTTACGATGGCGTTAACTATATGGAAGAGGTTGAATTGAATCCGGAGATTTTGACCCATCCGAGGTTGTTTGTCGAGGTGTTACCGATGACATTAACTGTATGGATGAGGTAATTATCCGAGAATTTTGACCTATCAGGTTGTTTGTCGGTGTTACCGATGACGTTAACCTGTATGGAAGAGGTCATGGGAAGTCCACCAAGGACCTTTTGACCTATCCTAGGTTGTTTGTCAGAGTGTTACCCGATGACGTTAACCTGTATGGAAGAGGTCGTAGGAAGTCCACAAAGGACTTTTTGACCTATCCTAGGCTGTTTGTCAGAGTCTTTGCTTGATGACATTAACCAGTATGGAAGAGGTCGTAGGAAGTCCACCAAGAACCTTTTGACCCATCCTAGGCTGTTTGTCAGAGTAACCTGTATGGAAGAGGTCGATTAAAACATCCGTTTGTGGTTGTAGCCAAAGTTGCTCCTTAACCTTGGTCTTGTTTTTCCATGAGTATGATTGGAAAATCATAATTTGCAAAGTTATATCTCTTCTCAATGTTGAGATATCCTCAAACTTTGACTTATTTCTTGGGATGGTAATCAATTAGATGCTTAACATGGGTGATCTTCTGAGATTAAGAGTTGCCCCAGTTCGATCTGAAGGAACGAAGTTTGATGAATCTTCATTCTTTGCTTGAGCTCCTTAAAAGCTTGAAATGCTCCACCTCGATGGTGGTTTTGATCTTGTTGGAAAACTTGGTAGTCATACAAGATGAAATAACGGGAATCAAGATTCCCACAGACGGCAAAGCTGTTGCGTGTTAGAAAACCAGTTGTGGTAGAGTAAAAGTTTTCGCCTTAGCTTCGTTGGAAAATCCAACACACACACAGGTATTTAAAGAGTGAACAAGAAAACTCTAGAATTTTTAAAATGGAAAACCGAAAGAACCACGGGCTTTAAGTAAAAGCTTCTATGTATCATTTGAGTACAAGATCTTCCCGATACCTGGATTACAGAATTGTATATGAGAAAGAAACAATAATGATCATGACACCATGAGATTGGCGGCAAGGATCATGGGGTGGCCGATGGCGGTGCGGTGGTTAATGGCCGTCAGTGGCGACGGATTGCTTGGAGGATCTTTAGAGCTCTCTCCTCTCTCTTGCTTGCCCCCCTTATCCTTCATTTGGCCTCCTCTCATATGAGGAATGAGGGGCTATTTATAGATTGAAGGAGTGGCGTCTTTGTAAATACATGCAAAACTCGTACCACTCCACTTCGCCGGACTCAAATAATCCCCTTGATCATATGATGTATTTCGTGCATTTGAATGCTCAAATGATGTCGAATTATGATATCTTGGGCTTGTTAGATTATTTCGTCAAGACGCTCAATTTGACTATAAACACTCCATATTTAAAAGTCGATTGATAATAAACGCTTGATCTCGGTTAATCTTGATTTTTGATTAGCTTGCTTTCGGCATCAAGATTCGTGCTTCGACTAGAGGAATTTTCAGGGTCATATCAAAGTTATTTCATTTCTTTCATACTGAATGAGTCGGCTTGTGGGCCAATTCAAATTTATTGAATAAAGCTCGAGCTCGTGCTTGAACTCGATTAATTAATTAACCTCAAGCTCAAGCTAATGGTGACTTGAGCTTGACTCATTTACACTTTTGGGATAAGTATAAGTTTTTTATGCATCATTAGAAGATTTATCCCATGTTATAAGAATTTTGACATAAATATTTAAATTAAAAAAAAATAGAATAGAATTGAGATTCTCATTCTAATAAAATCTATATCTTGATGAGAATAATGTAATGAGCTATAGATCACCTAATTCTAATATAATTAATATTGCATGATTTTTAATTGAAATGAACAAAAAGTTTATCTTAAAAAATTTATGATTAATTGTTAGTCCCACATATTTGTAGAAGCATAAGATAAAGCTATAACAATGATTCTAAATGTCCCTCATCAATACCAATAACACTAATGATGATGCCCACTATCACTAATCTAATGCTGATATCATGCGTCAACACGGATATTAATGATTATCATTGGTAATGATACAATGCTCACAAGTCAATATCATATTTAATGCTTATTGTTGTCACTAATATTGATATCCTCTATCGACATTATAGTCGATGCATATCATTGCTATCAACTCTAATAGCTGACGTCACTACCAACACCTTATTGACTCAAAATTGATATTCATTTACTGACATTAATGTTGACATATATTTATCACAAGTAATATTGACGCCCACCACCAAAATCATGATTATTGACTGTCATTAAGGGTGGAATTAATGCTAATAGCTGACGTCACTACCAACACCTTATTGACTCAGAAATTGACATTCATTATTGACATTAATGCTGACATATATTTATCACAAGTAATATTGACGCCCACCACCAAAATCATGATTATTGACTGCTATTAAGGGTGAAATTAATGGTAGCTGGGAGTAACAATCATCACTCCTAGATTTTACTAAACTCTTTAATATTATATAATACAATTCGATTCACCTCAAGGCCGTCCGATTCACCTTTGAATAGGGTGAATTTGATCAAAATGACAAAGCACCTCAAGGTCGTCCGATTCACCTTGGGGGAGATATACTCTATCTAATTCCACTTCAATTCAACTCTCACATACTCGATTGAGCTTAAGGAACTCAGAGCAAGCATTTGTAAGTCTCCCCAAGCTTCCTAGAGCCATCTGAAATTTCCCATGCTTTAAATTTTGAAAGATGATAGTCTTTGTTTAAAATGGAGAAATTATTTCATGAAAAATGAAAAATTAGATATGGATATTCTAGATATTATTATAAAATTCTTTAAATGAATATTGCAAGAGATGAATAATATATTTTAAAAAAATATATTGCATAATTATTAATTTTTTAGTTTAATATTAGATTCTCAAGATGAATGATGATCATTCAAAATTAATGATATTTATTAATTTATAACTAAATTTTAGATTTGAAATATAAAAATACTATACGTATAAATTCAGTTGGAGCATTTTAACTCATTAAAAGAAATTTTTTTAAAATCTCTCCATAATTTTAGATTTATCTCAAATATTAGCTAAGACAACAAAATAAATTATATATTATTTTATTAATCAATTAATTAGATCAGCCTTTGAGTTGTTTATTTTGGTTATAACAACTGAACATATTTTTTCAGTAATAAAATTGTCATCAATAATTTATTGAATAAAATGAAATATGATTTTTTTTTATGAACTCGTTGATAATAGAATCAATAATTGATTATTTTAATGTGAAGAAGAAGTGTTAGGCCTAATTTAAAATGCTTAATTCAAATAATTATATTAAATATATAATTTCCTTAATTTATAAATTATACTTATTATTTTATTTAACACTTTTAAATTTTAATTATTGAATTATTTTATTATTTTTTTCTCCTCTTTATTATTTTAATTTTGTCAAAGTAAAGTTTCTATTTATCATTAAATTAGAGCTCAAATCATGCAATCAAAAAAGAGCACGCAAGGGCCATAAATGTTTTGTGTCATTACCTAATGACAAGAAATATCGCAACACCTTATCAGGGAGAGAGTATGAACTCTGACATGCAATAAATTAATATGAGTTATACACATACAGACATAAAGTTAGCTGAGTTTAACTTTATATTATTATATATTAATATTGAGTATTATTGCCTATAAAATATCTACTCTATTAATTTATATGTATTATTATGAATACATATTGAGCATTACTGTCTATAAATATCTCGTTATTCTGTTGCTATTCGCAACTGAGCTGGGATGAATGGAAAGAGAACAATTAATATATAGTTATATTATCGTTCTTAGTGCTTTTTTCTCTCTCAATATGGGCTGTTTGCTTGCTTGTATTTAGAATATAAATTAAAATAAATATAATGTAAAAGAAAGTCAATATATTTAGATTACTTTAATCTATTTGTTGAAAATTTTAAAAATACATAAATTTTTTTAATTGATAAAATAAATATAATGTAAAATATTTTTGAGATTATCGATTTGACGATATGCGCGATGATGAAGGCTAGAAATCTGACGTGATACTCAAAAAATTAAATTCTCTATATTTAATTTATTTTATATTCTAAATACAGTCAACCAAATGGCCCCTATATAGATCTCTTAAAAACAGCAAATAAAATTTTTAAAAAGGTTACTTGTGACAATATAGCATTTCTCAACTTTTATTCTTGCGCCTGTAAATGTAAAAATTATTGTGTGAAGTGGCATAGAGCTACAACTAAATTTTTATTGTGTGCTCATATATATATATATATATATATATATATATATATATATATATATATATATATTGTGTACATTAATTTTTTTCTTATTAAGATTTAGATGATATTTTAAATGCTTTAACATCATGGACATAGTCCATATATATTTGTATTTTTAGCACAAGTTAAAAAAAATGTAAAAAACTAAAATATTTAATTTTTTAGCAATTTTTTTAATTGAGCTTAAAATATTCATCTATATACACTATGTATTAGTGTTAAAATTATTTAAATAGTATAGCTAAAATCTGAATATAGCTCACTCGTAAGAATTTCTCCTATAAATGTGATGACGATGTCAGATCAACTCATTATGATTGGATCACATAAAGTAAAGGTATAAAATCAATTGTAATTTCTTTTTAGGTTTTGGTTTTTTTTTAAATGTAAGTGTTGAAGCACAAATTAAATAATAACAACTACAATAATTAATTTACCTAAAAAACTCAAGTCACATAAGCAATTCATAAAATGTAATTAAAAACGGATGATACTCTCTTAAGTTTGAGAAATTTATTAATGAAAAGAGTGTATATAGATAGATATTGAACGAAAACTGAGATAGGCTTCCTGATTGTCGAAACTTAGAAGTGTAAAAATATTCAGTATCGATTATCAGGGGGATTTAAATCCTACAGCAAAAGAACCTGCTTGTGTTCCATGATTTTGTTTTCCGCCTGCAACCTGGGAAGCTTTCTGTGGTTTCGTTTCGTGACCTCTCCCTCTCCCTTGGTCCAATCCCTTCCTCTTCTCCGGCTTGGGACGCTGTCTTTTCACCTCTATCTTCTCTTCAACCCGTCGTAACCTTTCTTGTTTTGATGTGTTTGATAGAAAGGTAACCGTGGTTACAGACTTCACGGAGCTGACAAACAAAGAGCAATGGTTCTCGTCCAATAAGAAAGTGGTGAAAACCGATATGCTGTTCGGGAAGCACAGGAAGAGCGGGCTGGTTGCGCTTGACTTGGATCTTGCCCAGGTGGCTCAGTTTGTAAAGGGATGCCTTAAGAGTTAAGTGATTAGTTGCTTGCTTTGAGTTCTTTAGTGTTCAGATTTTAGAATTCTGTGATGAAGAGATGAACTTTTTCTTATGTCCGATTAGGCTGAAATGGGCGGAAGCAAGGCTCCAATTATCACATTTATTGTCGAAGAGTATTACCTCCCTCCCGTATCAGAGAGCCTCGGTGTACTATTAGCTTCTCCGAATGTGGCGGTGTATTGATTGAGTGAAGAGAACTGGGAGAAGGTGACTATGAAATAACAGCTGATGATGGTTGCTTCTCTATTCATTCTGTGTTTTACCTGAAGGAATTTTCTTTGTTATTGACTTTCAAAAAGAGTCAATCTGCAGATGTGGCCTAATTTTTGTATGTCTAACATTCTGGTTAAGTGTTATTGAGAAGGTTTGGCGTGGACTTTTTATAACTGGTAAAAAGATTTATTATCTTTGTTTGATTTGAACGTATAGAATGTTGAATAATGATGGTTTCAGGAGGTTTATTTCGTTTATTCTGTAATTTTGGTTTAGGGTTTAATCCGCGTGACTTTGAATTTGAAATAGTTATGAGATTTTGTTGTGTTTGGTGATAGGTTTTATTAACTCATGCATATAAGAGTATTTTAATCATTTATCAACATATAGTTTTAACAGTGTATTCATAATTAAATTATTAAACAAAAATATTGATTTAATAATAATAATTTTCTGACATCAATTTTTCTAGATGTATATATGTTAATCATTATTGCAATTTTCTTGATGTATCTATGTGAAAATTTCTTAGTTACTGATGTAATTTTCTTTAATTTAACTGGCCTATTTTTTTTATAGTATATGTACATCCATACCATAAATTAAACTAAAAATATTTCTAATTTGATTTATATCTATTCAAATCAAATGCTATAAATATAAATATTAAAATTTAAATATTAATTATATAAATATATAAAAATTATGTGAACTCCATTTAATTTCCTTCGACAGTTCTGCCTAATTAATCGAGGGCGTCTTTTGTGGACTTTGCTATTATAATTTGCCTTCTTAGGCTCGACAAGGCGCCGCTCGGTTGCTTTGAAGTGTAGCTCGACAACTCAGATCAACTTTGAAAATTTTTTGAATTTTTTTCTATATTATTAAAGAATCCATTAACCCAAGTTTTTTTTTTTGCTGTATATATATATATATATATATATATATATATATATATATATATATATATATATATATATATATATATATATTATTGCTATTATGTGATCTGATCTGGAATGTATTTGTCGACTGGTCATCACTTTTGCCTATTGAGCTCTACAGTAAGCTCGCTCAGGGATTTTAGTCCCCTTTTTTTTTTTATGTATGCATCAGCTCAGCTTGAAGATATTAGAATAAAGATAAAAAAATAGCGACTCAGTGCCAAAAAGGCAGCACCATGATGGCACTGGAATTAAGATTGTTAGTTTAGCTCAAAAATCGAATGAAATTTGGATAGGATCAAGATCAAATCGATTACATTGAGCTGAGCTATGAGCCAAAAATTTGGATAGAAATTTTTTTAGAGTCGATCTCGAGCACGGTCGGATCGACTCGAGATCGGATCGAATTTATCTATTATTAAAAATATTTAAATTTATATATAATATTTTTAAGTTTGTAATAATAAAATTATTCCTAAAATTAAGTGTATAGAGTTATAACTAGTAATCTTTTAAAATAAATATAATATATTTATAAATATTGTTGGGTGCAGAAAGATTCGAGTCGGTAGAGTAGGAGAATTCGATGTCTTGGCATTACATGAGAGTTTTGCATACATAGTAGAAGAGTTTGAGAGACACCATAATTTTTAAGTGGCAAACCTAATAAGGGAAAAACTACGGGACAAGCCCACTTAGAAATAATTTTATTATATCATAAGTTGTTACAATTATTATTGATATGACACTAGAAATATCACTAGTTGAAGCACGAATCTTGACGTCAAAAGCAATCTGATTCTGAGTCTGGACTAACTTAGATCAAGCACTTAAAATATAATTGAAAACTTTGGGATATCAGTTGGCTCCTAAATATGGAGTGTTTATAGTCAAATCGAGCGTCTTGACAAGTCGGATCTAACAAGCCTAAGATCTCCTAATTATGACTTCATTTGAGCATTCAAATACTTAAAATACATTAGATGATCGAAGAAATCATTTTGAGCCGTCCGATGGAGTGATTTGGATTTTTCATGTATTTACAGATGTGTCACTTGGATAATCTATAAATAGCCTCTCATTCTTCACATGAGGGGAGGCCAAGCTAAAGATAAGAGATAGCACTGAGGCTTGAGGAATCTCTATGCATAATCATTCCATCAATCGACGATCGCCGACCACCGCCGTCGGTCATCGCCATCGACTACCGCCGCTGACCACCACTGCTAGTCATCACCGTCGATCACCACCACTGATCATCGCCATCGTCCACCACCACCGGTCATCACCGCCAACCATCGCCGCATCGCCGCGGCCGCTTGCATCGCTGTTGGTCACCATCGTCACCGCTTTGGTCTTCGACCATTGTCACCGACCGACACCATGCGCATACTGATTGTTTGGTCATCCGCAGATCACCGGTCGCTACCGGTACCAATGCGTCTCGCCGCTTACCATCGTACCACACTTTGAATCCCACAACCGTCCATCGCCATTTCACCACCCAAGGTTACCATCATCACCGCGATAACCTCATTCCAGTGATGCGCCAACAACATCATAACCTTTGCCTATTGTCCATTGGGTCTATTGTCGCTTTTCTCATACAACTCTGTAATCCCATATCGGAACACATAAACTTTGTACAAAATATATATGGAACATTTTTTATTAGGTTAGACCATTGATTTTTTCCCTCTTTATGGATTTTTCATATAAAAATTGAGTTTCTTCTCTTTCTCAAATATCTATGTGTGTTTCTCAAAATAAGTAAACTTTTATTTTACCTAGTTTTCTAGCAGTTTAGCGTCGTCATGAGAATCAAATCCCACAATCTCAGTAACACATTACATTATGGCGAGCAGGCAATACTGTAATGAGCCTCCCACTCCAACTCCGTCACTTCAAACCAATCCTTTAACCAAGGGCCTTACCTCACTTCCCCGATAGACCATGCTATGAAGGTGCAAGAACCTCTAAAAGATCATATTCGTCCAATTGAAGAGTCTCAAAATGAGATAATTTGACTTTTACGAGATACACGACAGTCACTACTGTGGCAAACACATCTCCCCCAAGATCGATCGCTAGCTAGGGGAGATCAAAATGCTAATACGGGGCCTTTTCACCATCAGGTTGAAGTTCAATCTTTGACCTCCTTGACATTGCTATTATACTCATCCATCACTTGCAGGTCAACAAATTACTATCCCACCAATTATTGCCTGTAGCTTGGTACATTCTTGTCCAGTTGATTCCATTCGTCATGTTATACATGTGAAATTACAACGCTTAGTGCAAGAAGAATTTCACTTTAAAGATGGAAATCATCTTCCCTCTCATCAAGGCTATTAAGAGTCTTCACCTTTGGCTAAAGCTGTTCTTCAACATCATATTCCCGTAGGTTTCAAGCTTCTGAGCATCAACTCATGATAGCGATCCTATGAACACATCAACCATTACTGATGCATATCATGCAGCTCACACTATTTTGTGAGGTCTTTCTAGTCACCCTCAAGGGTTTGGATCGCACTTGGTTCTACTCTAAGGAGATCTATCCATACCTTTGATGAACTCACCAAGATTTTTGTAGAATAATTCATTACAAACGAGAGGATCATTAAAGATTCCTCTCATCTTTTAAGAATTCATCAAAATGAGGGTGAATCACTTAAGGAGTATTTCTAGAGGTTCTCCTTAGAGGCTTGCCAAGTACCTGGAGTAGACCCTGAATTATTAAGAGGAGTTTTCATTGGAGGGCTCCGTCTTGGGCCTTTCTACATGTCACTAATGCAAGATACGGTTCACTCATATACCCACGTGGTTCATTGTGTGGAAGTACAAATTTATGTTGATGAGGTTATCAATGGCCATCATAAATAATTTGAATAATTCACAGAAAAATGTAAGAGTGCCCTAGGGAACACAGATCGACAATCCCATCAAAATAAGCAATAAGGTAGTCATGATCTCCCTCCATGGCCCTTACATCAATGATGTGAGCCACGACCAAAAAAGGAATACACACCACTAAATACATCTCGTGTTAACGTCTTGATGACCATTCTAGATGAAGAGACCATTAAGTGGCCACATCCACTGAAACCAAATTCAGGAAATCAGAAGCAATATTGTCACTTCCATCAAAGTTGTGGATATACTACTGAGGCATGTAAATAACTCAAAGAGATCGAGAGGCTCATTCAACAAAGATATCTATGTATATTATATAGAATCAATCTACTCAAGCAAATATAACTCCAATGGCAACCGGACAATCATCACGCGAAATAACAAAATAGTCACAAGATAGTTGGAGAAATTGAAATAATTATGGGAGGACCACTGCTACCTAATTAAGTCCTCATTATCACCTCCGAAGAGCCAGAGTTAAAGAAATCTCATATTGATCATTCCATTACTTTTAATGACTAGGACTTAGAAGGAGTTCAAGTTCCACATCAAGATCCACTTATCATCAATGCGGTGATGTGACATGTTATAATGTTAAGAAAATTTTGATTGATGTTTTTTATTATTTCTTAGCATTATGAAAAAGCTCACCACTATTATTTGATAATCACCAGTGGATGAAACAATTACCCTTCCTATTGTCCTCAAAGAATTTTCTCAACAAGTAACTCATTCAATTCAATTCATGGTGGCCAAGTCAGATTCAACATACACCGCTATTTTCAGAAGGTCCCTCTAATCAATCTTTGGTGTTGTTACTTCGGCATCTCATCTTAAGATGAAATTTATAACCCCCGTTGGGGTTGGAGTAGTATGTGAAAATCAACAAATAACACAATCATGTTACTTTAGACAAGCTTAACAACACCCTTCGGTGACCTTCAGCATCGAGAATTTTAATTTTCGAGATGAAGAAGTACCCCAGAGGGCTTCGCCTATAGAAGACTTGCTCCCTGTTTCATTATTAAATGACCAACTTTTATGAATAGTGTAAGTCAAATCTCTGCTCACAGACGAACAGAGGGTAAAATATATAGACTTCTTACATAAAAATCAAAGCATATTTACATGGAGTCTGACAAATATGCCTATGGTTGACCCTAATATGATCATGCACTCCCTCAAGGTTGATCCAACATTCAAACTGGTCATCCAAAAGAAGTGGAGTTTTGCACCTGATCGCCTCCAAGCTATTGAACAAGAAGTTAATAAGCTCTTAGAAGAGAGATTCAAATGAGAAGTATATTCCCTACATGACTAGCAAATGTTGTCAGAGTTAAGAAAGCAAAGGGACTTGGAGAATGTGTATTAATTACACTAATCTCAATAAATCTTGCCCAAAAGATAATTTTTCCCTTCCCCAAATTGATCAATTGATTGATGCTATGTCTGGGCATCAAATGCGCAATTTTTTAGATGCTTACTTAGGTTACAATCAAATAAAAAAGGACCTGACAAATGAAGAAGCCGCATCTTTTTAAACATATAATGATTTAAATTGTTACCAAGTTATGTCGTTCGGGTTAAAAAAATACTAGTGCTACCTATCAACGCCTTATGAATAAGGTTTTTGAAGACCTCTTAAGCCACACAATGGAGGTATATGTGGATGACATGTTAGTAAAAGCTTGGAAGAATCACAACATATTTCTAACTTAGAAATATGCTTTAACCTTCTTTGACGTTATAATATGCGACTCAACCCAATCAAGTATGATTTTGGGGTCTGTGGTGAAATATTCTCGCCTTCATCTATTCTTTTGAAGAGGGGATAAATGAAAACATAAATACATGCCTTTTGGTTTGGTACACCACATAGATCCACATATGTTCTTATTAGGGTGATCGGGTATGACATTGAGGAGAGATGTACTATCTAAAATGACAGAAGTCACCACCTTACAATGGACCTAATCACCTAAATAAGGACTCCTAAGGACTATAGATCTTCGTATGTACTAGAGATTCTTCCCCTGCTTTACATGAAAAAGTAAACTAGGGTTTATTTTAAACCGGGTTCGTTAAGTTCCCTACAGGGGCAAGCCCTCATAGTTAATTACATCTTAAGGAAGGGGATTTCTTAAAATACTCTCAATTAAAGTAAATGATCATTGTCTCTAAAGATTTTAATAAGTAAGACTATCAATCGATTTGTTTATTTTTGGCAAATCAAGTGGGATCGATCAAGAGGAGGGAGTTCTTATTGAAGCCAAATGGAGGTGAGTAGGGGATGTTTAGGATACGAGGATGCCTATCAAACATCCCAAACTATCTTATGGTTGGGATTTACATTTTTAAAATTGAGAGAAATATTTTGTTTGAGTTGAATTTTTATTATAAGTTTAGGTCTTATAATCCTATGATGTAAGGTCATGAAAATACCTAAGAGGTGAGGATTTATGCTCACAGCTCCAAAGGGAAATATCAACCTCAGAACTTAAATCTAGAGAGCTTCGGCGAGGGCTAAGGCATGACCTAAATCTAAGATGAAAATGGGCATGTGGTTTACCTCCACAAGAGAGGATAAATCATCCGACTGCTTGGATTTACAACCACCTGGGGGTGGCCACCAATTAACTCCTCCTACGATTTTAAGTACATGTAGGCAAGTCTTATGCTTTATGCAAGATAGCTGGACTGTTATTTATTTAGAAAGGGACTTAGTCTTTAAAATCACTCCCTAAAGAGACTAGATCATGTAAGGGCATGCTTCAAATGACCTAAACCTAATGTAAATCATAGTACATGTTGTTTTCACTTTTGGGCAATCATTTGACTCAAGCTTATAGGATTCACATGCCTAATGCATGAGAAGTTAGATTATTGGCCAAAATCAGTGAGAATGGAAGAGGTGTGTTTCCACCATAGCTCTCAAGGTCAAGCCAAGTTTCTTTGGCAAAGGTGGAAGCCCATCAATCAAGAGTAAAATAAGATGCTTTTGTGCATGATGTTATGAAATAAATACTCATCCAACTAAGGGGTTGTTAATTCTTTTATCTTGGTTTTAACTTAGGCTTTAAATGAGATTATGAGTTATTTATTTTAATTTTAAATTGATTAATTTGGTAGAAGATTTATTTTTTTCCTATGAGCCTAATCATCATCGAGGCCATATATCAAAGCAAGGAAGATATTATGAAAAATATGTCATTTCTAAAGCACAAGCTAAACAAAACATCAGACATTTTATAAAGCTAACACAAAAGAATAAAAGGCCAAATGTGGTCGAGCACCACCATACAAACCCAAAAATAAATTGGGTAGCCCAGCTCTACCCTTATACAACTCGGATTATAAATGAATTAATTATAATTAAGCAAGGAATTCATGTTATGGGGGTCTTCAATCTTCTTTTCTTCTTTCTTCTTTAGTTCCTTCTTTTGGATGGTTAGAAGGTGGATTCTCCAAAGGCTTCACATGGTACATAAGGCATGGCCTTATAACCAATGCTCATCCTAATCCCCATAAAAATTATTTCAAAATCCTAATTATAAAAATACATGAAAAGGAAAAGTAAATCTAACTAACACTTGTAAAATGGAGATTTGCTAAACAAACCATACAAATCCCAAGCATGTATATTAACAAGTTGGACTTAGCACCCCACACATGGGTAACTAAGTCCACTTAGCCTATTTTGGATTATGCTTAAGGGTGTAAGCAACCTGCACAGTGAAAGTAGTTACATTTTTATTACAACACCCCTTAAGCACAATCCCCTGCATAAGATAATGATTAGACGAAATGATCCTACCATTCATTCTACGCAGATACACCCTAACATCCAGACTAAAATATTATATCACAAAATAAAAGCAAACATCAAACCATGCACCGCCTAATATAAGACTAGAAGTGGTGACTTAGCCTAATGTGTGTGCCATGTAAGTTTTGTGTGGTATGCTTAGCTAGGCTTTAAGGTTAGGATTTTCTAAGTGTAAAAAGGTTAAACTTAGAAGGGTAAGTTTTTTAGTTGATATGGATTAATTTTATTTGATAATTGATTTAATTTGAATGAACCTACTTAATTACTAATGGTTGTAAAGAGAGAAAAAGAGAAGAGAACTTCTCTTTCCTCTTTACCTTAAGTGATTTCTAAGGTAGATTCATTAAGAATTTTTGTTTAGTGAATATTTTATTATGTATTTTAGTTAATCATAAGTTTAGATTTTCTCTAAACAAACCTATTCAAAAAGAAAGACATTTTAAGATTAAGTAAAGTGAATTACTATCATAAAATACACAATATTTTATTTCTTTTTCACATGTATATAACATGCATATGAATGGATCCTAAGCATATCTATACATATAAATGGGAATATTTAGCATACTTTATGATGAATGTTAAGTGAGTTACTTCAAAAAATTTGAATGCTTTATGATGCATGATTTTAATTAAGTAGAAAAGAGGCTTTCTTATCCATTTTTCACATGCACATATGTATGTATGAAAGGCATAAGTGAGTACGGTGCCATTGTTAACTAGGGGTATAAGATATAAGACCCACTTAGGGCTACTTAAAGCCTTGCAACCTCGGGGTTGTCTAGACTAATATACCACTTTCCTTAAATACAAGCATATGTACAAAAAGAAATGCATGGAAAGGGAATGCTACGTGAGTTACTTATGAAAATTTGAATGCTTTATGATGCATGATTTTCATTAAGTAGAAAAGATATTTTTTATCCACTTTTCACATGCACACATGTATGTATGAAATGAATAAGTGAGTACGGTGTCATTGTTAACCATGAGTGTAAGGTACAAGACCTACTTAGGGCACTTAAAGCCCTGCAACCCGGTTGTCCATAATATACCACTTTCCTTAAATACAAGCATATGTACAAAAGAAATGCATGGAAAGAAAGCTAAGTGAGTTACTTAAGAAAATTTGAATGCTTTATGATACATGATTTTCATTAAGTAGAAAAGAGGTTTTCTTATTCACTTTTCACATACATGTGTATGAAAGGCATAAGTGAGTACCATCATTGTTATGTGGGTGTAAGGTACAAGACCTACTTACTTAAAACCTCGCAACCCTAGGGTTGTCTAGACTAATATACCACTTTATTTAAATACAAGCATATGTACAAAAGAAATGCATGGAAAAGAAAGATACAAAAGTTTGTATTTGTTTGTTTGATTTGGTTATGCAATTTATATGTGAAAGTGTAAGGATGTCCTTCTTTAAGTAATAACATAAGAATGAATAAGAATGGAGTTAGGCAAGTGTTATGTTCTTTTCAAATGAACTATATACTTTGCCAAATTCTATTCAAAACTATGCTAAAAGAAAAGAAAAAGGATAAGTACACTATGCATATCTTCATATTTATGTCCACATGCAAGCTTATAAATAATTATAAATAGCACACTTTCAATTTTAGGCATTTAATTTATAGATTTTGAAAATAATTTTGGATATAATAGTGATAATAGTCACTCATATTTTTTTACTTTAGCCAAAACATGCAATTTGACATAATGAAATATTTCATTTTGAATTTGATTTTAGAAAAGCATGAATGTATGAAACTCATTTGACATACACATTTAGCATGCTAGGAAAGAAATAAAGTGAGGTAAGCATGTAATTTCATTCACTCTAATTAATTATTAAAGACAATCTTATGAAGTAAGATCATTTAAAGAGAATCAGAAGTTGTTTAAAGGGACTTTCATTTTGCATTGAATTTGATTTGAATTAGAGAAGTGTGAGAAGGTTTGCTAGTTCTTACCCATTCCCACATGTGTGTATTATTTTAGTTTAATTTTTAGGTGATTATATTAATTTTATGCTTTGGTTAGGTTAAGGTGTAGATTATCTATACCACTTTAATATATTTAATCAAATAATTATGAGCCAATGTATGACATAAAATAACAAGGAATTTAAATCAGCAATGCATCTATTGACCTCATTTTTAGAATGAGCTCTCAACATCTTCATCTTAGGCTTAGGATTCCTATTAGACTTAGGATTCCTCTTAGACTTTAAGAGTTCCTTAGTCTTAAGATGTATCTACTAATTAGGTGGACACTCTCACCTAGTCCTAGAAGACTTAGAAGAGTTAGCCATAGGAATAGGTCATGCCTTAGGAGTGTTAGGAAAATTCTCCTACCCTTTAGCTTAAACCATTCCTCACTTTCCTTCTTTCAAGTCAAACTCCAAATCAACTCTATTTAATTTTCTCAAACTCAAATCATTTCCATGATTGAAACCCATGATCAAAATCCATCAAAAATTCTTAAGCTAAAATTTCCTAAGTCCTTAACCCTATTTTAAGGACTTAGCCAAAATCATGATATAAACCTACTCAAATCTTTGAGATTTTCTCATGATCCATTTATATTCTCATTTATATTTCATATATAAATGAAATATAAATTCAAACCCATTAAATCAAATTCAAAATTCCAAATCGATTCATGAAAAGTTTCCTAAATTCCTTTAATTTTCCATTAAAGGGCTTAGCCAAAATCAACTCTAAACCTTGATCAAACCTATTTAAATTCATGAGATTTTCTCAAAATCAATTTATATCCTCATTTATATTCTCATATATAAATGAAATATAAATATAAATTAATCCAATCAAAGGCAAAAATTAAATTCCAAATTGAAATTGTTTGAAATTCCCTTAAATCCCTTAATTTTTCATTAATGGATTTAACCTAAACTTTGATCAAACTCATTCAAACTCATGGGATTTTCTCAAAAATTATTTGTATTCTCATTTATATTCTCATATATAAATGAAATATAAATATAAATCCATCAAATCCAATTCAAAAAATTAAATTTCTAATTAAACAATTCTCTTAAATCCTTTAAATTTTTTAATGGATTTAATCCAAATCATGATTAAACTCTTTCAAACCCTTGAAATTTTCTCATGATCAATTTATATTCTCATTTATATTCACACATATAAATGAAATATAAATTCAAACAATCAAAACCAACTCCAAAAATCAAACTTAAATCAAATCAAAAAAAAAAAAAAATCAAATATAAGTCTTTCAAGTCAAAATCTTGAACTTAGCCAAAATCAATTCAAATCAAGTCAAACTTTTGATTTTTCTCTAAAGGTTTAATTAATCCTACAATCATGAGCTCATATATAAATTCAAACCTCAATCAAACAATCAAAACTCAAATAAAAAATCAAATCCAAAACTCCTTCATATTCTTCCTTTGAATATGAAATTTTCAAATAGATCAAAATCCATTGGACTTGAAACCACTTGTAAATGGATTTATATTTCAATTATAAGTCCATATACAAGATCAATCAACTTCAAATAAAACTTTGACCAAGTCATTTGACCCACTTAGGCTCACTTGACCCAAAGTGATCTAAAGTACCATTATGAGCCAACTTTTGATCCTAACCAAATTTGATTGAACCAAACTCATATATCCATTTCATCATGGGATGATCAATTAATCAAATTGTGTCAAACCAAGTCAAACATAAGGGTTGACTAAGTCAACACTTAACCTAAATGAAACCTAACATAGCTAAATTCAACCATAGGCCAAATTGATTGAAACCTTTGATCTAAGTTCACTCATGACCTATGTTAGAACTTGATCAAGCCAACATTTGAGCCTAACCTATCCCAATTGGCCCACTTGACCTAAGTTGACCCATTTTGACCTAAAGGGGCAAAATATGTCAAAACTTGATCTAAGCCAAATTGATTGAAATCAATGGGTCAAGTCTATTCCAAATCACTTGTGGAACTTGACTAAAGCCTCAATTGGCCAACTAGACCCAACCTAGCCCAATTGACCTTGGACCCAACATGACCTAAAGGGGTCATGTTGAGCTAAAATTGAACTTATCTCAAATTGATTGGAAACAAAGATACCAATCCCCTCCATATGACTAACCAAACCTAAACCTACTCTTGACCTAACACAAATAGATCAAATGGGTCAAACAGGTCAACTTGACCCATTTGACCTAAAAGAGTCATATGAGCCAAAACCAAATATATACCAAATTGAATAAAACCAAAGTCAAACAGGTCAACCTATTAGTCAGCTTGACCCAAGTTGACCCATTTTGACCTTAATGGGTCAACATGAGCCAAACCCTATCAAATGGATTCCAAATCCTTTGAAATTTGGCCCAACCTATTTTCTCAACATAGCAAACATACCTAAATTGAAAAAAATAGCAAAATAACCATTTTACCCTTAGGCAATAGAATAAATTTTGGCCTAGCCCATGGGTATTTTGGTTATGTACTCATCACAATCACTTGAGGCTCTCCTAAAAGCTCAAGGGGACCTAGTGATGAGTGGTGTACCCAACCTAATGGGTTTGGGTCAACCCATTTGGCCCATGGACCAAACCCGACCCATAGCCTTGAAATTCAATTTTAAAACTCCCCCTAAAGCTCAATTGGATGCACATGGGAGTTAGCCTTCCACTCCTCTGGCCAAACCAACCATGTGCACACTTCAAACAACCCATCCCATGGTGTCAATTGGATCCAAATGATAAGCTCATTGCCACCGTCCGATTGCCATAGGGGGAGATATACTCCCTCTAATCCACTAAATTTTGAATACATTCACACTCGATTGAAACCTAGAAGCCTTAGCAAACATCAGAGAGCATTCCTAAGGTCCCTAGAGAGGTTTTGAATCTTGCTTTCTTAAAAAATGTATTTAAGAATTAAGTAAAGTGAGTTTGTTTACATGATTACATTGCTTTAGATCTTTCTCAACATGTTTAATTGTATACCATGTGACTTATGCATCCATGATTTCATGTTTTCAAAGTTTTAAAATGAAATTGTTTACTTTATGTCAAATGTGCATGGCTAAAGAAAAAAATATGAATGGCTATTATCACTACTAAATCTAAAGTATTTTTGAAACCTATAAATGAAACATCAAATCTAAAAGTGTGCTATTCATATATTAATTATTAGCTTGCATGTGATGAGTTATAAAGTCATGTTTAGTGTAGCCTTTCCTTCCTTTCCTATGTGGGTATAGTTTTGAATAAGGATAGGTAAGATGTAGGGTTCATTGGAAAAGAACCCAACACTTACTTAATTCTATACCTTATTCATCTCTATGCCATCATCTAAGAAGGATTGCCTACATGTGCATGAATAAATTGCATGAAAAAAAATGAAACTATTAAATAACTTTTGCATATTCTTTTTCCATTTCATTTGCTTTAAATGTATGTTAGTACTTAAGGAAAGTGGTATATTAGTCTGGAAAATCCTGAGGTTGCGAGGCTTTAAGTAGCCCTGAGTAGGTCTTATACCTTATACCTCTGGTTAACAATGGTGTTGTACTCAATTATGCCTTTCTTACTTTCATGCATGTATGTGAAATTTTGGATAAGGAAAATCTTTTCTACTTAAGAAAAATCATATACATTAAGCTTCTAAATTTTCTTAAATTGATTACTTAGCATGCATCATAAAGTGTGTTAACTATTCTCATTTGCATGTATTGGTATTCTTAGGGTCCATCCATATGCATGTTATATATGTTGGGAAAGAATTGAAGTAATGTATGTTATGTGAATTTTGATTCATTTTTCTTAATCTTAAAATGCCTTTCTTTTTTGGATAGGTTTGTTTAGAGTTGATCTAAACTTAGGATTAATTAAAAGTTATAATTAAAACATTCACCTAAATGAAATTAAAAATGTGAACTTACCTTAGAAATTACTTAAGGATTAAGGAAGGAAAGAGAAGTTTAGTTCTCTTCCCCTCTCTTCATAACTTAGTAATTAATTATAGGTTTCGTTTAAACAAAATTAAAATATGAAATAAAAATAACTGAAATCACTAAACAAGTTAAATGAAACCCTCCTCTAATTTGAACATGTCTTTCACACATATAAAATTAAACCCAAAGTCCTAAGCTAAGCAAGCCACACAAAGCTTCAAAGCACACATTAGCCTAAGTCACCACTTCTAACTTTAGGTTAGGTCAGTGCATGGTTTGATGTTATGTTTTATTTTGTGATGTATGTTTTAGACTGGATGTTAGGCTGTATGCTCATAGAATGAATGGTAGAAAATGCTTAGTCTAATTATTCTTTTATGCAGGGGATTGTGTTAAAGGGGCGCTATCATAAATAAAAATATGAATGCTTCTTGCTTCCAGGTGCTTATACCCCTTTGCATAATCCATAGGCCAGGTGGACTTAATCACCCATGTGTGGGGTGATAAGTCTAATATACATACTTGGGATTTGTGTGTTGTGATTTAACTAACCCTTGTTTTACAGGTGTTAGCAGGATTTTCGTTTTCCTTTTCATGTAAAAAATTTGTATAAATAGGATTTTGGAATGATTTATTATGGGGGATTAGGATGAGCATTGGTCATAAGATTCTATCTTATGCACCATGTGAAGTCTTGGAGCATCTACCATTCAACCATCCAAAGGAAGATCCAAAGAAGAAAAGAAGAAAAGAAAAGAAAGAAAGAAGAAAGAAGAAAGAAGAATAAAGCTTGAAGAACCCCATAAAAATGAATTCCTTTGCTTAAATTGTAATTTAATTCATTTATAATCCGGGTTATATAAGGGTAGAGCTCGGCTACCCACATTTGATATTTTTTGGGTTTGTGCGGTGGTGCACGATCATAAATGGCCTTTTATTCTTTTTGCACTAATTGTATAAATTGATTGATGTTTGTTTAACTTGCACATTAAGTGATATGTTTTTCCTAGTTTCTTCCTTTATATATATTTGATGTGGATTAGGCTCTTTCAAAAAAAAATAAATCTTTACCCTACTTAACAATTCAAACCAAAAAATAAATACCATAACCTCACTTAAAGCTTAAGTTTAAAATCAAGATAAAAGAATTAGCAACCCCTCATTTGGATGAGCATTTTTATAATATCATGCATACTTGCATCTTATTCACTTTTGATTGGAGGGCTTCCACCTTGGCCGGAGAACCCAGCTTGACCTTTAAGGGTCGTTATGGAAACTCACCTCCTACCTTCTCGGTGATTTTGGCCAATAATTTAATTTCTCATGCATTAGTCATAAAACTCCTATTAGCTTGAGTCAAAAATTGATTGTCCAAAAAAATGAAATAAAATAAAATTTTAAATGCATTAGATTTAGGTCATTTGAAGCACCCCTTACATGATCTAGTCTCTTTAGGGAGTGAGTTTAAGGACTTAGTCTCTTTCTAAATAAAAACAACCTAGCTATCTTCTATAAGCATAAAGACTTGCTTACATGTATTTAAAATTATAGGAGGAGTTAGTTAGCAGCCACCCTTAGGTGATTGTAAGTCCAAGCCGTCGGGTGGTTTGTCCTTTCTTATAGAGACAAACCAATTACCTAATTTTTGCCTAGATTTAGGTTGTGCTTCCGGCCCTCGCTGAAGCTCCCTAGGTTTAGGTTCTGAGGTTACTTCTCCCCTTTGTGGGCCATAAGCATAATTTCTCACCTCCTAAGCATTTCCTTAATCTTGTGTTATGGAATCTTAAGTCCTAAATTTCTAATGAAAAATACAACTCAAACATACTAAATCAATTTCTAAAAATGTAAAGCCCAATTTTAGGATAGTTTGAGATGCTCGTTAGGTTTCTTAGCATCATGAGCATCTCCTACTTCTTCCTATTTTTGGCTTCGATAATAACTCCTCTTTTGATCAATCCCATTTGCTCTTTAAATACAAACCAATAGATTGATAGTCCTTCCCATTGAAATTTTCAAAGATAATGTTCATTTACCTTAATAGAGAGTTTTCCTAAAATATCTCATCCTTTAGGATGTAATTAACTATGGGGGCTTGCCCTGTAGGGAACTTAACGAACCTAGTTTAAAATAAACCCTTCTTTACTTTTCCATGTAAAGTAGGGGAAGAATCTCTGGTACATATGCAGAGCCATCGTCCTTAGGAGTCCTTATTGAGGCAATTGGTTCCATTAAAGAGTAGTGACTTTTGTCTTTCGAGATAGTACACTATACATTGATGACGCATCCAATCACCTGAATAAGTACATCTGCAGATCTGTGTGGCGTCTTACTAAGATGAATTTCTATATAGGGTGTTGCCTCTTTCATTTCTCACCAATAGATTTGGAAGGCGACTCTCCTAATATAGGAATTTTTCTCCACAACATCCTAGGAAATAAAAGTACCTAATGCAATTCGCTCACCATTAATGATGAATTAAGCTAAATAGCTTAATTGAAGTACTTTCATAACCTTGCCCACACATATGGGTTAGATATGATTTCCTTAAGTTTTCTTAGGTTATTGAACACCTAAGTATCTACCCAAGAAGGATTAGTTTAGGTGATTAAGTTTGTGGAATGTTTTGAAAATTTTATTAAGTTAATTAAGTAGGTCATTAGTGGATTAACCCGTAATTAGATTTGGATTTAAGGAAGAAATGGGTTTAGGGAATAGCTTAAGGAAAATATCCTAAAATAATTTCGTAGATCTCCTAATCACTTAAACAATGTTTAATTAACTTAATCAAGGAATTAAACCACTTTTTACATGCTTAGTTAACCTTAATTACATTAAGAGAGTGATTAGGGGTTCATTAATTAATTTTCCAAATTAACTCATTAATAAATTCCAAAAAAAATTAAGGTGGATAGAAGTCATCCCACTAAACATGCTTGAGAAGTGTGAAATTAATTAATAAAATTATTAAGGAGTAATTAGGGTTATTAATTTTCAAATAAACCCTAATTAAGGAAAATCTACCATTTAAATTCAATTAGAAATAATTTTATTGGATTCTCCTATGCATTATCTTTAAAATAAACATAAGTTTGTATTTTTTAGATCTTTTTACAATTAGTTATGAATTTAGAAAGTTTCAATTTATTTAAGTGATTTTATGAATGTAATTTATTTCATTAAAATAAATCATTTGACACTCAAAATTTAATATGATTTAATCCAAAGGTCATTTTGACTTGAAATTTATATGGTAGGTGTATTTTAACATCCATTTTAATATTTGAAAGTTTCAACTTAATATGACATGTATTTTTAGTTTAATCAATGAAATTTTATTTTTTTTACTAAAACTCAAATTAAGCTCAAAATATTTAGTAAAATTTGGGGATTTTGGGTTTGTTGGATTCTTATCAGAAAGATGAATCTAACGAGCCCTTGTTTGCAATATTTGGTTTAGTATTTTATTTTCTATGAATTTTTGAAGTTTCAGGTGATTTAAAGTAATTTTTTAAATCTAAAATCAAATTTTTGTATTTAGCACAAGCATAATCGCTGACATACATGACAATGTGATGCATTGGCGGGTGCGATGCTACATGGCATGCACGCGCCATGGCACCGCACGATGCGATGTCGCCGCCTAAGCGGAAAGATCGCCAACAACAGAGAGTGATGCGCTGGTCGATCATGATGAGACGCCCGAGATCGCGGTGATCCGAGATCGAGATCGCATGCGACCAAGCCATCCGATCATGCGGCCGCGCGATTGGGCGCCGATCACACATCGATCCAAGGCCCGAGGGATTCGCGGCCATCTTATCCGAACCGCGGACGATGGCTGCTAGGTGAAGTAAATTAGGTTTTTTTTAAAAAAAAGGGTTTCTAAATGAAAACTTGTCTAAATGGACTCATTTTCATGTTGGTTCTCACCGAAAAAATTCTATTTTCTAATTGGGATGATTTAAAGTAAAAATATGGGACTATCTAGGGTAAATTCCTAAAAAATTGTGCAAAATATTATCACAAAATGAAGGATCCTAAGGATGGTTATGGTTTTTTTGAAAGTTACCTCATGGGGATGATTTGGCATGGCGGATGACCCGAAGTCCTTTGCTGTCAAAATAAATAAAGTTTATTTTGGTTATCACCATTTCCTTATCAAAATTCACTTAATTTTTAAGCATTTCTATCCAAAATGAACTGGGGGTGATTGCCAATGGCTTTGGGAGCTCTATGAGGAGGAGAATGAGAGGAATGGGTGTTTCCTTCAGCCACTAATGCCTTGGAATCAAAAGTTAACAAAAATGAACCGTTTGTTTAAAATTTTGCCTCTAAACTCATGTCATTTGGCTTGGGGTTATTGGCAATGGAAGAGAATCATCTAGGTGGCTCCCCATGATTGGCTAAGGCATGGAAAGTGGCTGTCATGAAGAACAAATAGGTGTCCTAACCAAGGGGAGGTGAGCGTCCATCATGCTAAGTGTTCCAATGGGAGAGGTGAGGTGATTTCACCTCCCCATGAGTCATGGCTATCGCAACCATTGCTTGGTTCAGAAAATCGGTGTCCTTGGTGCTTACGTGGACCACTCGATGAATGCCGAGTGGTCAAGGAAGAGAAATGACCACTTGGGGAATTATCTTTTCTCATGGAATGTCCTTGACCCAAGGGAAAAGTTGTCATTTGACATTAAATTTGATTTGATCAGATTTGGAATGGGTCAAAAGTAAGTTGGACCAAATTTCATGTCATTTGAAGTTCATTTGGTTTAATTTGGGTTAATTTGACCCATTTGGGTCAAATTGGGTCAAAATGGGTTTGGTTGACCAATTAGTCAAATTAGGTCAAACCAAGAGTTGGGTCAAGTTCAAATGACTATTTGGATTATATTGGTTCAATTAGTTTCAATTAATTTTATTTAATTTGGATTTAATTTAGATTTTGGCCAATTTGATCCTTTAGGTCAATTTGGGCTTGGTTGACCAATTTGACCCAATTAACCAAATTGACTTGAATCATGGATTGGTTTAGGTTTGGTTGATCATTTGGAATATGTTACAAGTTTTAGTTTTAATTAATTTTGGTTTAATTTGGTTTTGGGTTGATTTGACTTTTAGGTCAAGTTTCATGGTCAACGGTTGTCTAGTTGAATTGGTCAAATTGGTTTAATTGAGGCTTTGGTCAAGTTCAATAATCAATTTGGAGTGAACTTGAGCCATTGGTTGCAATCAATTTAGTTTAGGTTACAATTTGGCTTGTTTGGGTTTATATGGATTAACGGGTTGACTTGGTCATATGATGATCAACAAATATGACATGAAGTTTGGATTGGCTTAATTCACTTTGATTTGGATTGAATTGGATTTTGATTCTTGTAGGTCAAATTGGCCACTTTGGGTCAAGTGAGAATAATAGTTGGTTTGAGGCTTCATTCAAGTTAGTTGAACTCACATATGGATTTATGATTGAAATATAAATCCATTTGCAAGAGATTTGAAGTCAAATGGGTTTAACTCATTTGACAATTTCAAGTTAAAAAGGGTGAACATGAGTTTGACTTCGGTTTGATTTTTTGAATTTAGTTTTGGTTTGATTATTAGAGTTTATGTTTATATTTGGATTCATGATTGAAGGATTGATTAAATCATAAAGAAAAATCAAGAGTTTGGCTTGATTTGAGTTAGATTTGGCTAAGTTCAAGAATTTGAATGACTTGGGTTGGATTTTGTTGAATTTGAGTTTTGAGTTTTGAATTTGGTTTTGGATATTTGAATTTATAATTCATTTATATAATATAAGAATAAATGGGTTATGAGAAAATTTCTTGAATGATTTAGGTTGATTTAATTCCAAGAGATAGAAGGGCTTAGGAAAGATTTTGAAATTTGAATTTAAGTTTTGGATTGTTTGATTGATTTGAGATTATATTTCATTTATATATGTGAATATAAATGTATAAAAAGGAAAATTCTAAATTTGAATTGATTTGAATTTGATTTGAGCTAAGTTATAAGATGAAATGAAGGCTTAGAAAATATTTGATTTGTAATTAATCATGTATTTCAATCATTTGGAATTCATTAGATTTTGGATTGCCTTGATAGTTTGAGAAAATTAATTGGAAATTGATTCAAGATTTGATTTGGTTGATTTGAGAAAATCTTGAAAACAAGGTTTGTTGAAGGAGAAGAGGAATATAATTTCTTAGTATCCAAAGGTCATGGGTAATACAGGCTATTAATGAGATGAAGGAACCTTCATGGATGAACCTTATCCTATCCTTTCTATAAGAAGAGACCCGACCTGAAGACTCAAGTGCTGCAACTCGTCTCCAAAGACAAGCTACAAATTTTATTATTATTGGAGGTGAACTATACAAATGAGCTTTTTCTGGGCCATAACCTTAAATGCCTCTCAGCATCATTGGTAGATTATACATTAAGAGAGGTTCACTCTGGGATATGTGGAGAACACCTAGGATGAAGGGCGCTAGCCCTTAAAATTATGTGGTAATGGTTTTATTGGCCTATGATGAGGTAAGATGCCTTGGATTTCACAAAAAAATGTGCAAGTTATCAGTTGCACTCTAACCTCTTTCATACACCACATATAGAGCTCTCATCCCTTCAAAGCCCATGCCCTTTGCTCAATGGGGAATTGATATCATGGGACCTTTTTTAGTAGCATCAGGGCAATGAAAGTTTATGATTTTAGCTGTCGACTACTTCAATAAATGAGTGGAGGCTAAACCACTCGCTAAAATTACAGAGGAAAATGCTAAATAATTTATTTGAAAAATATATTATGTTGATTGATTCCCAAAGATCAAAGACAAATGGAACCCAATTTTAAAAAAGTCTAGCTTTTTGTAAAAATCTTCACATTCAACTAAATAGAGCCCCACCTCAAACCAATAATGGCTAAATGTGACTATACAAGACACCTCAAGAAGGTTTGGGGGCAATGGAGGAGCTATCTAATGTTCTTTGGCTTGCCACACTACATCACATCAAAACTAGGTGAGAAACCATTTAATTTGTGTTTTGGCAGTAGTTATTATAGATATCGAGATTCCAAGTCCAAAAGTCCAATCGCTCAATCATAATAATAATAGTAATGAAGAAAACTTTGACATAAACTGGACCTACCCCAAACTCGTGACATGACCCTTAATGCTTACCACCAAAGGGTAGCTCACTTCAATAGAAGAGTGAAACTCCATCCTCTCTGTGACTTGACCTACAAAGTCTTGAAGTGGAAAATCCTCACACAAAGCTATCACCTCTTTGGGATGACCCTTATGTGGTTATAGCTATGTTCAAGCATGGAACATTTAAGCTCAAGGATTTAGAGGGAAAATCCTTGCCTTCAACTTGGAACTTGGAGAATCTTTAAAAGTACTATCAATGATTCTTACTGCATAAATATTGCAACTTTTATTTTGCCTCGTTTGTCATTTTCTCTTCAACTCATATCTTTGTTAAGTTATCTTCTAATAATATTGTATCACCCACCTTATCAAAGTAATGAGTTTATGGATTTTTCTTTCAAGCTTGTTACATGTAAACAATCTCCTTCATTTAATCCTCCCACTTGAGGAATGCACAACTCACATTGTGTCTAGTGGCATGATCAATCTCAAGGGATTTGATCAATTCTTCCATACGTAAGAAGTCAAGTAACACTTTGACTAATACCTAGGATAAAGTCCTTGGTGGACATTCTATGTCCTCTTATAAGTAAGATAAATAATATTTTGACTAATAATAGATAGTCAAAAGTCCTTTGGACTTCCAATGACCTCTTAGTGTTATTTTGAATAATATTCCAACCAATCTCCTCGGGTAAGTCAAAATAAAATGAGAGAAAATCACACAAAAAATTTAGTTTACTAATGTCATTGATAGCTCTAACATGATGATATAAGAAAAAAAAATCAAAATTATGTATTAAACAAATAATAAATAGTCCTGGAGAAGATGACATGATTAGTCATATAGCAAATAGTTATTTGATGGCCAACTCAAGGAGAAAGCATGGGGACTCACATCTATCAAGAGGTGCATCCATCGGGTGAGTTGCTGTCAGCATAGCGAACATCAACCAACTTAAGGTATCTGTCACTTTGCAATAATTAGCCTAGGAAGAAAGCTCGAGGACTCACATCCTCCTATAGCAGAACTGATTGCTGTGATAGTCTATCTTCGGCTCGATAAGTTCTATCCGACCTATGGTGATTACTAAGTGAATGCCATCAGGGGACTTATATCAACTCAAATGTAGTCAAGAGAAAAGGAGCCTCTAGGGGACTTATCCTAGATCTCAAATATACTAGACCTAGTTAGATCATGATGATTAGTTTAAGAAGAAAGCTCGGGGACTCACATCTTCTTAAATAAAATCAACATGAGATAGCTTACTGGTTGGGTAGTGAATTCCACAATACTAACAAGGCCCTCGTTGGTTTGCAATGGTCAAGTTAGGAAGAAAGTGCGGGGACTCACATCCTCCAATAAATGACCAATGGGGTAACATTCTAGTGAGCTAGCATGTAGACCCGACCTAGAGAAGCTAATGAGTGAGTGTCATAGGGGGCTTGCTCCCACATCAAAGTAGCCCGAGATAAAAGATATGTGTTTATTTTTGTGCATGTGTTAAAGGGAATAGACGCCTGGGGATTTACACTTATCTTAAACACGTTAGAGATTTTGATGAAATGGTGTCATTGATGGAAACCAGGATTCCCACCAAGAAAGGATGTCACTCAAGTTCTCTTACACCTAACTTAATTATGCTAATCAAAATAGGATGCCTCTTGGGTTCTCTCACACCGATTATAGTAGAACTGGGAGATTGTGTTTGATTGTGTTTTTATAGTGAAAGAAGTATAGGATGTCGCTGAGGGACTTACACCTAACCTAAACATGTCATGGCAGATTTGTAAGACAAGAAAACAACGCTTGGAATGAAGTGAAGATTCTGATGAATTGAAATAAATTTTTTGTTGATTGATAGAATTATTTTCAAACATGATTTTTATGGATAATATTTATTCAAATAGAGCCCATTAATTGGAAGCATCGAGTGTACCCCTTTACAATCAATAAGTCGATAAGATCCTCCTTGGTAGGCCTTCTATGACATAGGATTCAAACTTGTTTCCCATCTTTTGACACATGGTCTCCTTAGACTAACACAAGTCCCTACTTGGAAAGACCTAGGTGGATCAACTTGTTGTGAGCTTGAATCATTTTAGCCTTGTATAACTCGAGGTTCTAGCATGCTGGTAGGCGACTCTCCTCTAAATCTTCTAGCTCTTTTAATCATAACTTTGCATTATGCTCTTTAGTGATCTTGCTACCCAATGCTATCCTTAGTGATGAGAGTTGAACTTCTAAAGGTAGAATGGCTTTGGACCCATACACTAAGGAAAAGGGGGTAGATTGAGTTAGAGTTTGTTATGTGGTGTGGTAGACCCACAAGGATTCGACCAACTGCTCATTCCACTATCGTTTGTTGTCATCAAGAGTCTTCTTTAGTATTTAGATGAGAGTTTTTTTTTGAATGCTTCTACTAAGCCATTTTCTTTGGGATAGTAGATGGTGGAGTATCTTCAATCTATACCATGTCTTTTGGCGAAGCTATTGATCTTAGTGCTTTTGAATGTTGTATCATTATCAGATATAATTTGTCAAGACACCCCGAACCTATATACGATATGATTCTTGAAAACTAAAAGTACATATGACCTCTGAGTGGGATTGTCTCACCCACTTGGAAAAGTAGGTAAGATGAATTGATGATTAAAAGAAGGAGGGTTTGGACAATCATAATATACCCCCAACACTAGAATTGCCATGAGGTGTAGGTGTAGAATATTGGGTGATTTATGTAGGACCACATGGTACTTTCGATGGCATCTCCTAGCTACATCCATGTAGTCCGAATTACCGGAGTATCCTAGTCTCTTAATCTTCATCTTCATCTTCAGACCGAGTTGATGCACTCTGCATAGACATGTATGTACCTTAGTTATAATGCCATGGGATTTATGTTTATCTAAACAACGTAACCACATTTGATCAAAGGACCATTAGTACGGGCTTCCATCAACGAGAGCATAGGAGAGAGCTCTCTATTTCACCTGATGGGCTTGTGACTTTTCTTGAAGTAGTTTATCGATGTTCAAATAGTCTATGAATGGTTGCCTCCAATCCTGCTCCTTGTCCTTATTGTCAATGGCAACCCCCCCTTCAAGAGAAGTCTCTCAATGAGTTCAACATCAATAAGGGATAGGACTTATTTATTTTGGACCCTTATTTGAATGGATTCATCTTCTAGACATACCAATTCTTTGGCAAGTTTTTCCAAAGCATATACTATTGCGTTCTTTACTTGGGGAGCCTTATAGATGGTGATTTTGGGGATTTGGGCTAACAGCTTCATGGTATGGTGAAAATTTTCATATGAGATTTCTAGAAAAATAAGATTTATACTTCCATCTCCACTCTATGCGGGATAAAATGAGGATGGAAATATACATCTCTTCTTTTTATTCAACTTGACATCACATAGAATCATAGATGTTCTTATTGAGGGTGATCGGGTACAACATTGAGGAGAGGTGTACTATCTTAAAAGATAGAAGTTACCATCCTACAATGGACCTAATTATCTTAACAAGGACTCCTAAGGACAATGGGTCTACATATGTACCAAAGATTCTTCTCCTACTTTACATGAAAAAGAAAAGTAAGGTCTATTTTAAACCAGGTTCGTTAAGTTCCCTACAAGGGAAAGACCCTATAGTTAATTACATCCTAAGGATTGAGATCCCTTAGGAATACTCTTGATTAAGGTAAATTATCATTATCTCCAAAGAATTTAATAGGTAGGACTATCAATCGATTAGTTTATTTTGGAATATCAAATGGGATTGATCAAAGAGAGAGAGAGAGTCTAATGTTCACAGATGCACCTAGATTGATAAGAACTCTAGCTAGTCTGAATCTGCCCATGTCAACTATAATATAGATGGGACGGTTGTGGCCCAAGTTCCCAAGAAGAAGATTTTCATCTGTGAAAGTGATCCCCTGAGCTTCTCTGGAATAATGTGCCTCCACACCAATAGTGGTCAGCTAAGCTAAGCATATCTAAGGATCAAGGAGAGCCTTGATTAATGATTCCCTCATCTCTTTGGATAAGACAAGGGCATCGTATATGGTTAGCTTAGATGGCAACTTTCTTATATGAGAGAGGACATTGTAGTCCACCTTGGGTTGATCCTTCACAAGCATATCCAAGGGTGGAGCATCCTATGGAGGGACTTCTTGAACCTCTGAACCAATGACTTATTTCCCTCTATCTTGAGGTGCTACTCTAGGAGGTAGAACCTTGCCACTATGGAGGTTGACTTCGGTGATCTCTTGTGGCAGGGTAATGGAAGGTTCTACCTACACAGCTCTCATCTACATTCCTTATGGGACCCTCGTAAGGTGGATGATTCTAAGTCTATCTCAAGAGGTGAACCCAGTATTGAGTAGGAAAATCCAACTCTAAATCGAAAGAGGAAGAGTAATATAGTTTTGTTAGACTTGAAGAGTTATTTATAATAGATTCAGATGACCCATCAGAAGTGACATAGATATAATTCAAGAAAGTTTTATTCTTCAATTTTTTGGATTTGATAGGAGGTACAAAGTAGGAATCAAGTAAAGTGAGAGGGGTGTGAGATTTGATGCCACCATCCACCAATACAAGATGTCTACTAGCATAAGAAGAACTAGCTAAAATAGTGGTAGCTGCTAATGTGGTAGCTACAATGGTGGACTAGAGGCTAGACACGATCGATGATTGCACTACTGGGCTCTCCCGAGCTGGCACATGCTACTGCTGAGCTCCCCCTTTCCTTGAGTTGGCTCTGGCAACTTGCAAACCTTCCTTGATGTTAGAGTTTTGAGCTGACTCAGGCACCTGTAAGAAAAGCTTCTTAATCTTTTGAATAATCTTTTTAGAGGTTTTAGATAAGAAGATATCCCAACCTTCTTTGGTTTTGTAATAATCACAGTCATCCCCAAGGATTACCCTAATGGAACTGGATGGTTGTTCCACAAGATATTCCTTTGGGATAATTACAGCACCTATCTTAAAGCTATGTTCAAGCCAGTTCATGAATGTAAAGCAATCCTCCAAAACATGACCTAGCATATAGTGGTAGTGGCAAAAGTTAGGATCATTACTTTTGACCACTTCCTCCGGCCTTCTAGGTTTGGGTAGCTGAAAGTCAAGTTTCTTTATGAGATTCTTAAAATTTTCCTAACTACCTCCCTCTTAAATGAATATGGTCTGTTTAATTTATCCATAAGAGTATGTAGATGGTAGCTACCTAGTAGCAGGAATGTGTATCACTGCTATTTTGGATATGGATGAGGAGGAGGTGGTGTAGGCCATAAAGGCTACTGTGGCAGCCGGTAGGGCTTCCTTGGTGGTGGTAGAGGAGGCAGAAGCAACAGTTGTGGAGCATGAGGTCTCTCAAATTGCTCTTTGGTTGGCTGTTTCCCCTTATCTACTATGATCATTTCCCTAGGCTTCTTCTCATATATCTTCTATGGCTTTGGCTTTATTGGGAGATCTAGATAAGGTAAATGTTTGGTTTCTCCTTGAAAGCTAGCCACCTTGTTGATTAATTTCTCAAAGTTTTGATGGTGAAACCTTTGAGCATGATGGTGACCGAGCCATAGATATTCTTAAGTAGAATCTCAATGGCATGCTATTCAGATAGCTTTGGTTTGCATTTCATACTCAAATTATGCCATCTGAAAATGTAATTGACAAGAGACTAACCATGATTTTGTTGAGCCATAACGAGATAGCCAACAGTGACCCTTTGCTGAGCTCTAGCAACCTCTTGTTAAAGAGTTGTTCCAACTCAGCAAAAGTCTTTACTGAACTATTGGGAAGTTCACAATACTAATAAAAATCTATCCCTGCTAAGAAATTGACAAAGAGACAGAAAAGTAAATCATCACTGCCACCAGCATTATAATAACTAGCTCTAAAATGCTTGATGTGCTGCCTCTGGTTCTCACTACCATCAAAACTCTTGAAGGAAGGTGGCACAAAACCCTTAGGATATTAGATTGCATCAAATTCCTTTGGGTAGGGTCTACCTTTTAGAACTAATGATCCTCCTCAAGCTTGAGCCAATGCTTCCTTCACCTGTTGTTCAACCATGGACTTGATATCTTTTTCTTGTATGGAGGTACTATCCACTACCTTAGTCTCAACTATGATAGGATGAACTGCTAGGGCTTGGTTCTGCAATGCTAAGACAACTACTAACAAATCTTCTAGCCTCTTCTCCATCCTATCTATCTTTTCATCTTTCTGATTGATCCGCTGAAGGAGGTATTAGGTCGAGTGCATAGTGTCTTCTTTCTCAACTGCAGCTTCCAAAGTCTGTTGATCTCTAAGGAGAGATCCCCTAGTATCTACCATGCAAACCCCGACTGAGTCTCCCAACAAATCATCTTCATTGGGATCAAAGTTGATATTTTCCTCATCAGACCAGTCATATCCGAGGATATTCTTCTTCTCCATGAAATAATGTGCTACTATATCATCAAGAAAATGATCTATCAAAATTGGCATAAATGATTTTGACTAACCGGTGATGGGATCAACATCATGTACTGTGAGGCACTGGATCTCCCATGCTACCAGAGAATCAACCTATGAGGGTTATACTTGCTAGAAGATATACACTTCTGACTATCACTAACTCTATACGGGGTGACACTCTAGAGGTTCTATGATCATGGGTGCAACTAGGTTTCCACCCTCTCCCTCTACAACTACTGTAACCATCTCCAAATCCTATTGCAGAGGTGATGGTGAAGGGACGACCACTATGCTTCGGGGTCGCCATTCCCTCCGCACCACAACTGGGGTAGAAGGTTGAGTAAGAGAGCTCGACCTCGCCACAATAAGTGGTGTAGATGGAATGGGATCCTTTAGCCGTAGCTGGATCACCAATGAGATTTTTTCTCCCAAGATGTGGCGTTCCTTGTGAAGATCTTTGCAATGTGAATGGGTGATGGTGGGCCAGCGGTGTGTGGTGGAGACACCACCTATCTGAAAGCAGGGGCCCTCCTCTCATGGTGAGTAGTCCTGTAAGTAGAATATTGTCAGCATGATCAACACGTGTAGCGCACCGATCACAGAAATCAATGAGTGCAGAGGCCGCTGACTGCCGACCAAACCTCTGCCTCTCTCAACTAGTGATATGAGTTGTAGTATGGGCCTCCCTAGCGCTCTCCTATCGTAGATGCTTCCCCACACTATGGGGGATAAAAAATCTTAAGTCGAATTGAGCTGACACCAGGCTCGCTCAGCGCAAGTAGGGAATTGAATGAAGGCTTGCATGACCTCCCTACATTTGCAGGTTGATGCAGATAAGCTAGTGGAAGTGAAGTATGGATCCCACTAGCATCCTTGTCCGGACCATAGAGAGGATGAAATGGGTTCCCCACGGGGAAATCAGTGGGCACCTCCTAACCATGTAGCCCTCCATCTCCATGGAAATATGTGTACGGTACCATTTAATCATGGGGTTTTTATTACTCTTCTGAGTCTTGGTAGGGTGAGTGGAGTAAGAACTAGACCCAACTTCAAAAGTTTAGGAGACAATCTTTGGGATCAGAGGACCCTTAACTTTAGAGGGTGCTAATGAGTGGGTCTAGCCCTTGCTGGGGCAGCACGGGAAATCACAGGATGCACTAAGACTGATGTTGATGATGGTACTATCACTGGTGTAAATTATCTTCTTCCCCTTGATAGGGGTATCAGTCGGAAGATCAATATGAATGGTCACACGCACCACTATGGTCCTGCTAATAGTTGTGAGGGGAGTGCTCTCATAAGTAATCCTTGCCCCCTCAAAGCCTCGTCTGAAATGAATGGGGTGGGCATAATCAGCACGAGGAAGGTTGGCCTGATTTACGACCAAGTCCATCCCGTGGGGAAAGGTAAACACATACTTGGGTGCAGCCATTTCTGTCAACTGAAACTAAGATTGAACTGTAATTGAAAATTGTTGATGAATAAGAGTCTGCAATGTTGAAAATAAACTTGAATCATATTTCTGTTGGCTTTGAGTTTTGAATTTAGAATTTGAACTCATACTCAACATTTTGAAAATGTTAAGTTGAGTTCAAATGATTTGGAATATATTTTGAGATTTTGATTGGAAAAGGAATTATTTGGATATAGAATCCACTTTCAACAAATTTGGGTATTTTGAAAATGGGTTAAATATTTTTGTTGTAGAGATGCTTTCATAGGTTCATATTTGAGTTTTAATTTTGATCTTGAGGACCCTTTATTTAACAAATTTAGGTATGTTAAAGTAAAGGGTCAATTTACTTTTTTTTGGATTTGTGATTTTTGAAATTTTCTCACTTAGCAAATTTTATGCTAAGTGAGATGTTTGAAAACAATTTCTTCTTTTGTTTCTTTGTTTGTTTTGTTTATGTGAATCATGTGAATTTTGATAATGGAATATTCACTTAGCAAATTTGGGTATGCTAAATATAGAATCCAAATGTTTTGTTGTTTTTTTTAAAAAAGAGGATCTTTACTTAGCAAATTTAGGTATGCTAAATAAAAAATCCAATGTGATTGATTTTGTTCTCTTGAATTTTTTTTTTTGAAAGGGGATTTCTATTTAGCAAAAAGCTAAATAGGAGATCCAAGTTTTATTTTGTTTTGATTTTGAAGAAAAGGATTCTTAGCAAATTTAGGTATGCAAATAAAATGTGTTTCATTTTGATTATTTTGAAGAGAGGATCCTTAGCAAATTTAGGTAAGCTAAGAAAAATCAAATGTGGCTTGCTTTAACTTTTGTTGATTTGAAAAGGGGATCCTTAGCAAATTTAGGTATGCTAAGGAAATCCAAGTGTGTTTCATTATTTTGATTATTTTTGTTTCAAAAGAGGATCTTTAACAAATTTAGGTATGCTGAAGGAATCCAAATGTATTTTGACTTTAAAAAAGAGGATTTTCACTTAACAAATTTGGGCATGCTAAATAAAAGATCCAAATGTATTTTTATATTTTGAAAAGATGTTTATTAATTTTATTTTGGAAAGAGGATCTTCACTTAGCATATTTGAGTATGTTAAATGAAGAATCCAAATGTTGTTTTAATTTTGGAAAGATGATTATTAATTTTGATTATTGAATTGGAGTTTGTTGATTTTATTTTTGAAAAGATGATCATTGTTTCTCATTTTGAAATGAAATCTTTATTCAATAAACTGAGTATATTGAATGGAAATATTCATTTGTGCTTTTGGAAAATATGATTGTTGATTTTGATTTAAAATGAAAACTTTCATTCAATAAATTTGAGCATATTGAATGGAAGTGTTCATTTGTGCTTTTGGAAAATGCGATTGTCAATTTTGATTGAAAATAAAAATTTTCATTCAATAAATTTAAGTATATTGAATGAAAGTGTTCATTTGTGCTTTTGTAAAATTTGATTGTTGATTTTGATTGAAAATGAAAACCTTCATTCAATAAATCAGAGTACATTGAATGAAAGTGTTCATTTATGCTTTTGGAAAATGTGATTGTTGATTTTGATTGAAAATGAAACCTTCATTTAATAAATTTGAGTATATTGAATGAAAGTTTTCATTTGTGCTTTTGAAAATTATGATTGTTGAATTTGATTGAAAATGAAAACTTTCTTTCAATAAATTTGAGTATATTGAATGAAAGTGTTCATTTGTGCTATTGGAAAATTTGACTTTTGATTTTTTTATTGAAAAATAAAAACTTTCTTTCAATAAACTTGAATATATTGAATGAAATTGTTCATTTGTGCTTTTAGAAAATATGATTGTTGATTTTGATTTTTGGAAAGTGAAGTCCTCAGTTAATAAATTGAATAAGGAAATTCACTTGTGCTTTTTGGAAAGAATGATTTTGGATTTTATTATTATTAATATTATTTTAAAAAAGATCCCACATATAAAAATCATGAATATTGTTAGATGAGGTTGGTTTGCAAAATTTTTGTGAAAATAGTTTATCATGTGCATTTTGAAAAAGTGTTTTTTGGAAAGATGATGCTTTACATTGAAGGATTTATTCTTTCTTCATTTTTGGAATGAACATTTCCTTACCATAGAAATAGTAATGAGGAAGTCTTTAGTTGTTTCTTTTTTATTAAATTTTTATTTTCACTTATTGGGAAACCTAATAGGGGTTTTAAGACCTACATGGAATGAGGTCCTAAAACCTAAAGATGTTGGCTAGCTTAGCTTAAGGATTGTTGACCTCATTTTTAGAATGAGTTCTCAACCCCTCCATCTTAGGCTTAGGACTCCTCTTAGACTTTAAGAGTTCCTTAGTATTAATACACATCTAGTGATTAGGTGGATACTCCAACCTAGCCCTAGAATACTTAGAAGAGTTAACCATAGGAATAGGCCATGCTTTAGGGGTGTTAGGAAAATTTCCTACCCTTTAGCTTAAACAATTCCTCACTTTCCTTCCTTCAAGTCAAACTCCAAATCAATTCCATTTGATTTTCTTTAAAACTTAAATCAATTCCATGATTGAAACCCATGATCAAAAGCCATCAAAAATTCCTAAGTCGAAATTTTTCCTAAGTCTTTAAGCTTCCCTTAAGGGCTTAACCAAAATCATGATTCAAACCTATTCAAACCTTTGAGATGTTGTCATATCTCATTTATATTCTCATTTATATTCACATTTATAAATAAAACATAAATTCAAACCCATCAAATCAAATTCAAAAATCAAAATCAATTCATGGAAATTTTCTTAAATCCATTTAATTTTCCATTAAAGGACTTGGCCCAAAATGAATCCTAAATCGTGATCAAACTCATTCAAATTCATGAAAAATTCTCAAAACTTATTTATATTCTCATATATAAATAAAATATAAATATAAATCATTCAAATCAAAGGCAAGAATTAAATTCCAATTTAAAATTCCCTTAAATCCTTGAAATTCCCTTTAATGGATTTAACCTAAATCATGATCAAACTCATTCAAATTCATGGGATTTTCTCAACAATTATTTATATTCTCATTTATATTCTCATATATAAATGAAATATAAATATACATCAATCAAATCAAATTAAAAAATTAAATTTCAAATTAAAAATTCCCTTAAATCCTTTAAATTCCCTTTAATGGATTTAACCTAAATCATGATTAAACCACTTCCAATCCTTGAAATTTTCTAATGATCAATTTATATTCTCATTTATATTCACATATATAAATGAAATATAAATTCAAACAATCAAAATCAATTTCAAAAATCAAACTCAAATCAAATCAAATCAAAATCAAATCTAAGCCTTTCAAGTCAAAACTTGAACTTAGCCAAATCACTTTCAAATCAAGCCAAACTCTTGATTTTCTCTCATGGTTCAATCAATCCTACAATATGAGCTCATATATAAATCCAAACTTCAATCATTCAATCAAAACCCAAATCAAAATCAAACCCAAAACTCCTTCATATTCTTCCTTTGAATATGAAATTTTCAAATGGATCAAAACCCATTTGACTTCAAACCTTGTAAATGGATTTATATTTCAATCATAAGTCCATATACAAGATCAACCAACTTCAAATCAAGCTTTGACCAAGCCATTTGACCCACTTAGGCTCACTTGATCCAAAGTGACCTAAAGTACCCTTATGAGCCAACTTTTGATCCTAACCAAATTGGATTGAACCAAACTCATATATCCCTCTCATCATGATCAACAATCAATCAAATTGGGTCAAACCAAGTCAAACCTAAGGGTTGACCAAGTCAACACTTAACCTAAAATGAAACCTTACATAGCCAAATTCCACTATAGGCCAAATTGATTGAAACCATTGATCTAAGTTCACTCATGACCTATGTTTGAACTTGACCAAGCCAACATTTGAGCATAACCCCACTTGACTCAAGTTGACCCATTTTGACCTAAAGGGCCAAAATGTGTCAAAACTTGATCTAAGCCAAATTGATTGAAACCAATGGGTCAAGTCCATCCCAAATCACTTGTGGAACTTGACCAAAGCCTCAATTGGCCAACCAAACCCAACTTAGCCCAGTTGACCTTAGACCCAACATGACCTAAAGGGGACCATGTTGAGCCAAAATTGAACTTAACCCAAATTGATTGGAAATAAAGATACCAGTCCACTCCATATGACTAACCTAACCTAAACCTACCCTTGACCTACGTAAAATTGGTCAAATAGTTCAACTTGACCCATTTGACCTAAATGAAGTCATATGAGCCAAAACCAAATATATACCAAATTGAATCAAACCAAAGCCACCAAAATATTTCAAATGGTCATATGAACTTGACCCAACCTTGGTTTGACCCAATTTGACCAATTAGTCAACTTGACCCAAGTTGACCCATTTTGACCTAAATGGGTCAACATGAGCCAAACCCTATCAAATGTATTCCAAATCCAATGAAACTTGGCCAAACCTAGTTTCTCCACATACTGAATACATCCAAAGTAACAAAATAGCAAAATAACCATCCTACCCCTAGGCCATAGAACAAATTTTGGCCTAGCCCATGGGTATTTTAGTCATACCCTCTTTACAATCACTTAAGGATTTCCTAAAAGCTCAAGGCCACTTAGTGATGAGTGGTGCACCCAACCCAATGAGTTTGGGTCAGCCTATTTGGCTCCTAGACCAAACTCGACCACTTAGCTTAAAATTGAAATTTTAAATTCCCTCTTAAGCTCAATTAAAGCACATGGGAAGTTGGCAATCCATTCCTTGGATCAAACTGACCATGTGCACACTCAAAATAGTCAAATCAAACTCTCCAATCTCATCAATTGGATCAAAATAGCATATACATTGCCGACCGTCCGATCCATCAAGGGGAGATATACTCCCCCTAATTCAATCAAATTTTCATTTTCCCTCTGTCGATTGAACCTAAGGAATCCAAAGAAATCATAAGAGAGCATTATCAAGCATCTTAGATAGGATTAGAATTCTCCCACAATGCAAAAAAATAGGGACATGAGTGATTAGCTAACTCCACACTTGATCTCCTTCCAATTCTCTGCACTTCATCTAGGAGCTAAGTTGAGTGCACCCAAGCTTCTATTGAGTCCCATAGGAAGGAAGGATCAAATTGGATCAAAATTGATGCTCAAGCAAGGAGGAGTTGGTCCATCCATTGATCCACTCAATCCCAAGGCCTAAGAATTTCAACAGGGCTTCATCTCCACCAAACGAAGCTACCTCATCGATCTAGAGCGCCAGTGATCACCTTCGATGAGGTATGGAATTTTTCAATCACTAAACTCAATGTAGTGTTGACCTTTGTGAAAGAAATTTTTAGCTCATCGAATTTTAACCATTGGATTTGCCGCACTATGTCTCTAGATGGTGTGGGTTAAATTTTGTGTGATTCCATACTAGATTGAGCTTGGATCTTCCCCTTGATCATGGAAGGCCTCTGTTGATCAAGGGGAAGAACTTGGCTCATCTCAGTCATACATCCGCACATTTTAGATGGATGGCTAAGATTATTTAACATGTTTAGATCTCATATTATCCTTTATAAACTATGGAGGTATTCTTAGCCATATCTTTGATGACAAGAGAATTAGCCGCATGGTGAGGACAACTTAAGTTGTCCCCTCAATGTAAAGCATGCCACCACCACCACACATCATGGAGCGATTAACCAAGGATTAGTTAATTAATTAATTAATCTATGGAACTTCAAAAATGCATAACTAAGAAAAAATGAAATAAAAACTTATAGATAAATAACTAGACCTAGAACATTTTAAATTAAATTTTCATGAGTTTTGAGCTATATTTTTCTCTGAATGTGGGTTTCTTGGAAAGTGTATTTTGCTAATTACTCTTTGATTAGGTCTCTGATTAATCCCAAATTTCTTGGGTAAGTTTTAGGGATGACCTCTACCTCCCCTAATTTGCTTAGGATTTATTGATGGCTTGATTAGAGTAATTGCATATGATTTTTAATTACTCTTTCATGTAATTAAGCATAATTAGGATATGATTAGTGGTTTTACCCTATGATTATGGTTGATTAAGGTGATATCCAATAAGTAGGAGGTTTATAGAATAATTTTGGGGCATTTCTACCCCCTTAAACCCCTCTCTCTTTAATCTCCTCTTAAGGGTTAATTCATTAATTATCCCTTAATCAATTTCTAAAATTCTAAAAAGTTCCATAACTTGATTAATCTACTTTGGATAGATGCTTAGGTGTTTAATAGCCTAAGTTCAATTAAGGAAATCAAAATCCCATTCACATGTGTGAAAGGTATTTTGGATATTACTTAAGCTAAACCCTTTAACTTAATTAACTTTTAATTATGAGCCAAATTGTATTAGGCCTTTTCATTATTAAGTTCATTGCAAATTTAAATTTCTTGTGGATTTTAAGGTGGTGTAGGTAAGGGTTAATTAAGTCACTTAATTCATACCTTAACCTAATCAACACATAAAAATGGAATTAATTATCTAAAAATTAAACAAAAATATCAAACACATGTTGGAAAAGATTAGGAATAGCAAACTCATCTCATATTTTCAAAATTAAATAAAAATTCAAACTAAATAAAAATTACTTTGAAAACCATTTTGATTTATTCTAAATTTTCTTATTCTATAAGAATGTCTTTAGGATTTAAGTGAAGTGAGTTTGTTTACATGCTTTCATTACTTTGGATCTTTCCCAACATGCTAAGTTGTATGCAATGTGATTTCATGCATTCATAATTTAAAATGAAATTGTTTTCAATTTGTCAAATGTGCATGTGTTGACTAAAGTAAAATATGAGTGGCTATTATCACTACTAAATCTAAATTATTTTCAAAAATACAAAAAAAAAATACATAAATTAAATACCAAATCTAAAAGTGTGCTACTTATACTTTAATTATAAGCTTGCATGTGATGAATTATAAGGGCATGTTTAGCATAGGTTTCCTTTTCTTTCTTATGTTAGTATAGTTTTGAATAGGAGTTGGTAAGATGTAGGGTTCATTTGAAAAGAACCTAACACTTACTTAATTCAATGCCCTATTCATCTCTATGTTATCACCTAAGAAGGGTTGCCTATACTTGCATGTATAAATTGCTCAAAAAAATGAATTCATTAAATAACTTTTGCATTTTCCTTTTTTATTTCATTTCTTTTGCATACATGTTTATACTTAAGGAAAGTGGTATATTAGTCTGGATAACCCTGAGGTTGTGATGCTTTAAGTAGCCCTAAGTAGGTCTTGTACCTTACACCTCTGGTTAACAATGGTGCTGTACTCACTTGTGCTTCTCTTACTTTCATGTATGTATGTAAAAATTTGGATAAGGAAAACCTTTTCTACTTTAAAAAAATCATGCATATTCAACTTCTAAATTTTCTTAAATGGATTACTTAACATGCATCATAGAGTGTGTTAACTACTCTCATTTGCATGTATAAATATGTTTAGGGTCCATCCATATGCATGTTATATATGTTTGGGAAAGAAATGAAGTAATGTGTATTATGTAAATTTTGATTCATTTTATTTAATCTTAAAATGCCTTTCTTTTTGAATAGGTTTGTTTAGAGTTTTTCTAAACTTAGGATTAATAAAAAGATGTAATCAAAACATTCACCTAAAATAAAACTAAAACATGAACCTACTTTAGATAATTACTTAAGGTTAGGGAAGGAAAGAGAAGTTCTTTATACCCCTAAGCATAAAGGTTAAGGGGTGCTATCATAAACAAAAAATATAAATGTTTTTGCTTGGAAGTGCTTTATACCCCTAAGCATAATCGATAGGCCAGGTGGACTTAGTCACCCACATGTGGGGTGATAAGTCCAATATACATGCTTGAGATTTGTGTGGTGTGTTTTAGGTAACCTTTATTTTGCAGTGTTAGTTAGATTTCTCCTTTTCTTTTTCATATCAAAGTTTGTATAATTAGGATTTTGAAATGATTTGTTATGGGGATTAGGGTAAGAATTTCTCATAAGATCCTATCTTATACACCATGTGAAGCCTTGGAGCATCAACCTTCCAACCATCCAAGGAGGAACCAAAGAAGAAAAGAAGAAAAGAAGAAGAAAGAAAGAAGAAAGAAGAATAAAGCTTGAAGACCCCCATAACAATGAATTGCTTTGCTTAAATTATAATTTAATTCATTTGAAATCTGTGTTGTATAAGGGTAGAGCTCGGCTACCCGTATTTGATATTTTTGGGTTTATGCAGTGGTGCCCGACCATAATGATAATTTATTCTTTTTGCAATTAGCTTTTTAAATTGATTGATGATTTGTTTAGATTTTGCATTAAGTGGCATGATTTTTCTAATTTTTTCTTTACTTTATGTATGGCCAAGATATGGATTAGGCTCTTTAGAGAAAAAATAAATCTTTTACCCAACTTAATAATTCAAATTAAAATTAAATAACTCATAACCTCACCTAAAGCTTAAGTTTAAAATCAAGATAAAATAATTAGCAACCCCTTAGCTGGATGACCATTTCTTTATAATATCATGCATAAATGCATCTTATTTCCCTCTTGAATGGAGGGCTTCCACCTTTACCAGAGAACTCAGCTTGACCTTTAAGAGCTGTGGTGGAAACTCACCTCCTCCCTTCCCGCTGATTTTGGCAAATAATCTGATTTCTCATACATTAGTCATAAAAATCCTATTAGCCTGAGTCAAAATAATTGCCCAAAATTGAAATAAAGTGAAATTTGAATTGTATTAGATTTAGGTCATTTGAAGCATGCCTTTTACATGATCTAGTCTCTTAGGACAGTCTCTTTCTTTAAAATAATAATAGCCTAGCTATCTTGCATAAGCAAAGACTTGCCTACATGTATTTAAAATCAAGGAGGAGTTAGTTGGCCACCCAAGGCTGTAAGTCCAAGTCGTCGGGTGGTTTGTCCTCTCTGAGGCAAACCAATTACCCATTTTTTTGCCTTAGATTTAGGTTGCTTGACGCCAAAGCTCCCAGATTTAGTTCGATTGCTTCTCCTTTGTGGGCCATAAGCATAATTCACCTCTTAGTATTTTTTAATCTTGTGTTAAGGAATCTTAAGTCCTAAAATTCTAATGAAAAATGCAACTAAACAAACTAAATCAATTTCTAATTTATAAAGCCCAACTATAGGATAGTTTGAGATGATCGCTAAGTTTCCTAGCATCATGGGCATCTCCTATTTATCTTCCATTTTGGCTTCGATAATAACTCTCTCTTTTGATCAATCTTATTTGATCTTCAAACATAAACCAATCGATTGATAGTTCTTCCATATTGAAATCTTTAGAGATAATGATCATATACCTTAATCGAGAGTTTTCCTAAGGGATCCCGTCCCTTAAGATGTAATTAACTATGAGGGCTTGCCCCTATAGAGAACTTAATGAACTCGATCTAAATTAAACCCTGCTTTACTTTTCCATGTAAAGAAGGGAAAGATTCTCAGTACATATGCAGACCCAACATCTTTAGAAGTCCTTATTTAGGTGATTAGTTCCATTAAATAGTAGTGATTTCTATCTTTTGAGTTATTACACTATACCTTGATGACGTACTCGATCACCTGAATAAATATATCTATGGATCTGTGTGGGTCTTACTAAGATGAATTTTTATAGTGTTTTTCTTTTTCTTTCTCCCCACAGATTTGAAGCCGACTCCCCGATAGAAAACTTTTACCACAGATTTTTTTGGCGACTCCGCTAGGGTTGGTTCCTCTCTCCATCTTCGGTAAATGATCATTGTCTTTGAGTATCGATAGTGGGTTTGTACTGTGGTATGAATCCAAGACTATCCTTCTTTTCATTGGCACTTAGCTCATTTCTTGAGTTGAGTTAGCCAACATCTTTAAATATTAGGACCACAATCCTTGTTGGTCTTAAAACACCTGTTGGTTTCTCCAATGGGTAAAAATGAAGAAAATCTAAATAAAAGGAAAACATATTTTAAAGACTTCCTCCTTATCATTTTCATGATAAGGAAAGGTTCATCCTAAAATAAATAAATCTTCCATAAAGAATTTTTCTTTTCAAAAGAAACTTTTCAAAAATATACTTAATAAAATATTTTCCATAAAATTTTGTCACCTTCATTTAACAATTCCTATAATTGTTACATGTTGGGGTTTTCAATAATAAAACTAATAAAAATTTCCAAAAGCACAAATGAATTTCTTCTTTCAATTCACTTTGATGAAGATTTTATTTTCAAAATAAAAAGAGCAATCATCTTTTCCAAAAATTACAATCATAATCATAAAAGTTTTCAAAAGCACACATGAATTTTCTATTCAATATGCTCACACTTATTAAATGGAAAGTTCATTTGTAAACAAAATTAAACTTTTCAAAAAGCACACATGAATTCTTCTATTCAATACACTCACATTTATTGAATAGAAAGTTCACTTGTAAACAAAATTAAAATTTTCAAAAAACATACATGAACACCTTCATTTAATATACTCCAATTATTAAATGAAGATTTCATTCCCAACTAAAAAAATAAAAATATCTTTTAGGAAATCCTACCAAAACATATCCCATATATGTTTTAAGTTGAATTCCTCCCTTTCAAAAAAGCAACAATCACACACAAAAAATCTCATACTTCAAAATAAAATTGATCTCATTCTACATACTTAAATTAGTTGAATGGAGGTCCTCTTTTCAAAACATTCAAATCAACAATCATATATCAAAAAATTTCAAACATACATTTAGAATTTCATTTAGCATAATAAAATTTGCTCAGTGAAGTTTTCAAATCCAAAATCAAAAACAACAATCATATTCCAAAAAAATTTTAAACAAATTTGGAACCTTGCTTAACATACCCAAATTTGTTAAGTGAAGTCTCCAAATCCCAAAATTCAAAATTTTCCAAAACACATTTTTGGAATTTTATTTAGCATAATCAAAGTTGCTAAGTGAAGTTTCCAAATCTAAAATCAAAATCAACAATCATATTTTAAATTTTGTTTAAAAAGTATATTTGGAACCTCACTTAACATACTCAAATTTGTTAAGTGAAGTCTCTAAATCCCAAAATTCAAAATTTTCCAAAAACACATTTTTGAAATTTCATTTAGCATAATCAAATTTGCTAAGTGAAGTTTCCAAATTCAAAATCAAAAGCAAAATCAAAATCAACAATCATATTTCAAACATATTTTGGAACTCACTTTAACATACCTAAATTTGTAAGAGAGAAGTCTCAAATTCAAAAAAAAAAAAAAACAATTTTAAACACATTTGGAACCTAACTTAACATACCCAAATTTGTTAAGTGAAGTCTCCAAATCACAAAGTTTGAAATTTTTCAAAATATAATTTGGAATTTCACTTAACATAATCAAATTTACTAAGTGAAGTTTCCAAATCCAAAATTAAAATTCAAATAATCATATTTCAAAAAAAAAAATTTAAAACACATTTGGAATTTCATTTAGCATAATAAAATTTGCTAAGTGAAGTTTCCAAATCTAAAATCAAAATCAACAATCATAACCCAAAATTTTAAACAATAATTGAAACTTCATTTAACATACCCAAATTTGTTAAGTAAAGTTTCCAAATCCAAAATTCAAAAACTTTCAAAACATATTTTGGAACCTCACTTAGCATACCCAAATTTGTTAAGTGAAGTCTCCAAATCCAAAAAATTTAAAATTTTTAAACATATTTGGAACTTCATTTAACATACTCAAATTTCTTAAGTAATATTCCCAAATCCAAAATATAAAAATTTTCAAAACATATTTTGGAACCTCACCTAGCATACTCAAATTTGCTAAGCAAAGTTTCCAAACTCAAAATAAAAAAATTTCAAACACCTTTTTCTTCCCTATACCAAATTTTCTAAGGAGAAGTTTCCATTTTTCAAAACCAAAATAAATCAAAATTTCAAATACACCATTTGGAATTTCATTTAGCATACCTAAATTTGCTAAGTAAAATTTCCATTTCACAAAACTAAGTGGGACTTCCTCTTTAACATACCAAATTTGCTAAAGTTGAATCTCCACTTTCAATCACCTCAAAAAAACAAAAACCAAACACTTAGGATCTCCTTAGCATACCAAATTTGCTAAGGATCCTACCCTTTCAAAAATCAAAACATTCCAAATGCAAATGAAATAGTTAGGATTTTCTTAGCATACCTAAATTTATTAAGAATCCTTTTTTCAAAAACTAAACAAAATACACTTAGGTTCTTCACTTAGCATACCTAAATTTGCAAGTAAGAAGTCCAAATTTTCCAAAAATCAAAACAAAACAAAATTCACAAAAAGAAATAATCACTTTTACTTCACTTAACATACCTAAATTTGCTATGTAAGTAAAATTCAAAAAATATTCAAACAAAATAAAACTAATTTGACCCTTACTTTAACATACCTAAATTTATTAAAGGAAAGGGTCCTCCAAATCACAAAATTCAAAGAATGAACTTATGGAAGCATCCTATCAAATTTTGAATCCATATTTCAACATACCTAAATTTGTAAGTTGATTCATATTCAAATTCCTCTTTCAATCAATCTCTTCAAATCTATTTGAACCCCACTTAACACTTCCAAGTTGTTGGATGGATTCAAATTTTCACCAAAATTCAAAATCTATGGATAGAAAATTGATGCAAGTTCATTTCATTGCATTCTTTTTCACCAATGCAATGCGCTCAGAGGGCTACTACAAGTGAAATGGCGTTCTCATTTGTCTTTACTTTCCCCCACGGTATGGATCTAGCTTTAGATTGGGATGACTTCCCTCACCTAGACTATACCCACTTGATCAACTTTCATCGAGGATTCAGGCCAGATCACTGTGAGACCCCCAGCATAGAAGAAGCTGGTATCATCATGATAGATTTACCATCTGATTCGGATATCTCCTCACTAAAGAGGAAAGCTATAACAGTACCATAGACTTCAATGGTTACAGAATACCTAGCTAGTCTTCAAATAGCCTCATCCTGAGTTGCCCATGTTGCCATAGTGTGAGCAAGACCCACCAATTGCATCACCTCCAAAGGTAAGGCTCTAGTTTCAAGGCTTGCCTCCCAACATTTGAGTAGGGTCAGCTCACACTCCTCTCATCTACTGCACTGTAGAGGAACAAGAATCATATGGTCAAACGATTCCACAGGCCAGCGAGAGCTGAGGTGGGAGTCACCATGGATGAGTCTCCCATGATCACTTCACCACTGGTTATGGAAAACCAATTTTATCCTCTCTCGGGATCAAACAGAGAGGATGTCAGGAGAACCCATTCATTACCTCTAGGGTAATGCACTTAGTTCTAGTAGAGGTCCATTCCTATGATATGTTCTACCGTGTGGTGAAGAATAATGACGCTAGAGTCTCTACCGTCAATCTTTGATCTATTACCCCCCGGTGGGAGGAAAATTTATGAGAGGTCCTGAGGCCCATACATCACACATTACTAAAGAAGAGTGAAGAGGTTAAGCTTTGCCACTTATGCTTTTATATTTTTCTAGCTCACATACCCCAAGACCAATACATAGATTCTCCTCACGGGAACCAAGAGAGGGCGTTCTTTAAAAAGAGTTGGTGTCTTCCCCCCAGACCCCATGTCCTTCATAGCTAGTGTCAATTTCAACATCTCCCATTCCATCTAAGGCCATGAAGGCCATGAAGGCCATGCAAGGTGATGAGGTTGATCAAAGAGACACCACAAAATTAGCCCATCACCTCAACAAGGTTAAGGCGAAGTGCATTGATAGGATGGCACATCAGTTTCAAGACTTGTTAGCAGCAGTGACAGTGCTTTAGAAACAAGCCCCTCCAATTCATCCTATTACAGTCGATGTTAGTCAACCTGAGCAAGTGCATGTCTTAGACCTAGTTAAGAGTCTACCTCCTATTAAGCAAGGTAGCACTAGCCTATATAGGAAGGTAGTGGATAGTACCTCCATACAAGAAAAAGATCTAAAATCTATGGTTGAGTAGCAGGTGTAGGAAGCTTTGGCTCAAGTTCGGGGAGGATCATCGGTTCCAAAGGGTAAACCCTACCCAGAGGAATTTGATGCTATCCAGTATCCCAAGGGTTTCATGCCTCCTTCCTTCAAAAGCTTCGATGGTAGTGGGAATCCGAGGTAGCATATAGCTTTTTAGGGCCAGTTATTGCAACATAGGTGGCAGTGATGCTTTACTCTTTAGACTCTTTGTCAGTAGCCTAGCAGGTATTGCTTTTGATTAGTATGCTCCAATGGTTCAATAAAGATATTTTTTGAAAGACAACTCTTCATCAAAAGATTTGATGGAGCTCAAGAGGGTTACTAGGTGATATTTGTAGCATATACACTCAAGTGAGTCACTTATTGATTATATTCTTCGATGGTATAACCTAAGTATGAAGTGTGAATCACAATTATCTGAACGACATGCCATTGAGATTCTCTTGAAGATTATCCATGGCCTGGTCGCCTTCATGCTTAAGGCCTTCACCATAAAGACATTTGAGAAGCTAATCAACAAGGTGGCTAGTCTACAAGGAGAGGCCAAATAGTTGCCTTTTCTAGATCAGTTGCCCTAGAAAAAATCCCAAAAGGCCTATGAGAAGAAACCTAGAGCAGTAACAGAGATTGATAAGGGGAAGTAGCCAACTAGAGATCAGTCTGAGAGACCATGACCCACACCTCCTTGATATACCTCCCTCCACTCGCCTCCTCCATGGCCGCACAACCACCACCTACCATACCACTAGAGATGACATGTATATCTGCCACCATGTAGCTATGATCCACCTACTCTTTTAGACAAGTTAAACAAACCTTATTCTTTTAAGAGGGAGGTAATCAAAAAAATCTTTAAGAATCTCTTAAAGAAATTTGATATTCAACTATCCAAGCCTAAGAGACCAGAGGAAGTAGGCAAAAGTCAAGATCTAAATTTTTTCCCTTACCATTATATGCTAGGCCACGTTTTGGAGAATTGTATTACATTCGAGGACTAGCTTGAACACAGTTTCAAGACCTGTTGTAGTTATCCCAAAGGAATACCTTCAGGAGTAACCTTCAAGTTCCATTTGGGAAATCTTTGGGGATACAAGTGATCCTACCAAAACCAAAGAAGGTTGGAAATTTCTTTGTCTAAAACCTCTAAGAAAATAATTCAAATGATCAAGAAGCTTTCCTTGTATGTGCCTGAGTTAGCTCAACCCTCCAACACCAAGGAAGGTTTGCAAGTTGTAGTGCCAAGTCTAGGAAAGTGGGAGCTCAGCAGCAGCAGTAGCATGGGTCAGTCCGAGATAGCCCCTTAGCACAGCCACCAACCATGTCCAACCTCCAACCTTTAGTTATAGTTTCCACACCGACAACTTCTTCCATTTCAGCTAGCTCTTCTATTTCTTCTACTAGTAGATTTCTTGTATCAATAGACAAGGGCATCAAATCCCTTACTCCACTCACTCTACTTGACTTCTACTTTGTACCTCCAAATACTTCCAAGAAATTGAAGAATAAAGCTAGTTTGAATAATATCTATATCTCTTCTGATGAGTTGTCTTCTTCCATTCCTAACGATAACTCTTAACGTCTAATTAACTATGACAATTTTGATCTTCCTCTTTCTTATTCAGAGTTGGATTTTCTAACTCTAAATACTATGGGTTCACCTCTTAAGATAGACTTGGAATCATCCATTAGAGTCCCATAGGAGAAGTCGTAGGTGAGCTCCGAAGTGCATGTGAAGCCACCTTGCTCAAGAGATTATCAAGTCAACCTTCAGAGTGGCAAGGTTCTACCTCCTAGGGCGACCCTCAAGAGAAGGGAAATAAGTCATTAGTATTGAAGATCGAGAAGTCATTCCATAGGATACTCCACCCTTGGATATGCTTATGGAAGATCAGCCGAAGGTGGACTACAAAATCCTTTCTCATCTAAGAAAGTTACCATTTAATCTAAGCATATATGATGCCCTTGTCTTATCTAAAGAGATGAGGGAACCACTAATCAAGGCTCTCCTTGATCCTGAGATATGCTTAGCTCGACTGACCACTATAGGTGAGGAAGCACATTATGCAAAAGAAGCCCAAGGGATCACCTTCACAGATTAAGACCTTCTATTAGGGGACTTGGAGCACAACCTTCTTGTATACATTACAGTGACAAGAATTCCTAGGTTCTCATGATTCGTATCATACATTATGAGTCTAAAGACCCTTGCTTATTTGAATATCGACATCTCTACACTCCAGGTAAGTGGGCTTTAGGTTCTATAGTGTTACCATTGGAGATTGGTGACTGTAAGACTGAAGCCAAGTTCTACATCATTGATTCAAATACTTCATTCACTGCTTTACTTGGTAGGCCTTGGATACATCAAAACATGATGATTTCATCCTTCATCTACATCAAGTTAAAAGATGGAATTGAACCAATGTATGAGGATGAAAGCCATTCGCCAGAGATTGATTAAGAATTAGATCTTCCCAAAAGAAAAAGGGAACCAAGGAGTTAGTAAAAGAAGTGGATCCTAAGATTCATTCCACCACCATTTCAGCATCATATGTAGAATGGCTCAACCTCCACCGGTAGTATCAAGGTGGATTCCTAAGGCCAATAGAGGTTGTGTTCAGTTCATGGAGTACCCTAGTATTCACATAAACTTAAATTTTGGAGGATGAGTCCAATGTGATTAGTATACAACCTCTCTTCCACTAGAGGTGACTTTGATAGCTGAGATGAAGACAGCCTTCACAAAAAGTATTCAATTTGGTTTATATGAAACCATTAGAATGAATAGTTTAACCACAAGATAGGGTGTCAACTAATGTAGGGCCAACAAGCCATGCAAAATTCAAAATGGTTTCATTCCATCATTGAGTGCTTTGATGACCTAGTCAAGAAGAGAAAAGGAAGACCACCTCTTTGACTTGAAGTAGTTTTTGAACAGTTAAGATAATATAACCTTAAAATGAATCCTTTGAAGTGTGCATTCAGAGTCACTTCAGGGAAATTCTTTGGGTTCGTTGTTTGACACCAGGGAATAGAAATAAATCATGAAAAGATTAAAGCTACCTTAGAAATTCCACCTCCTAAATGTTTAACTCGATCCTTTAAGTGGTATCTAAGATGCTTTATCTCAAACCTATCAGGGAGATGCAAACCATTCTCAGCACTTGTCAAAAAGAACACCAAGTTCAAGTGGGATGATAAGTGCCAACATGCTTTTGAAGATATCAAAGAGAACTTGGTGAAGTCGCCAGTTCTAGCAGCCCCTATCCCGGATAGGCCATTGATCCTTTATACTGCTGAATTGGATGACTCTCTCGGGGCTCTATTGGCCCAAGCCAATGACGAGGGGAAGGAGAGTGCACTCTATTACCTCAACTGTCATTTGATCCCTGCTGAAGAAAACTATCCACCTATTGAGAAACATTGCCAAGCTTTGATCTTTGCATCTTAGAAGCTACAACACTATATGCTTTATCATAGGTAAACTTGATCTCAAGAACCAATCCACTAGTACCTCATGACATGACCAATGCAATCCAGACATTGGGCTCATTGGTCCATGATACTCTCGCAGTTTGATATCACATTTGTACCCCTTCATGCGGTTAAAGTACTGGCACTAACAAACTTCTTAGTAGCACACCCACTTCCTGTTGATTCTCCTCTTAGTGACGATCTCCCTGATGAACAAATCATGAACTTAGGGAGGTGCAACATGATGTATTTTGATGGTGTCGCTTTTCTTAAAGGTGAAGTACCACCATCTATTCTCCCGTGAAAGGGTAGGAATAGTTCTTCTAACTCCAAACCGTGATGTGATGAGATTCTCATACTATCTTTCCAACCCCTGCACCAACAATGAAGCTGATTATGAGGCTTTGACTATCAGTTTGGAGTTAGCCATCACTATCAACGTTAAGAGCATCAACATCTTTGGGGATTCTCAGTTGGTTATCAACTAGATTATCGAGTCCTACCAAGTCCTCAAGCCCAAGCTTCATCATTACTATGAGTATACCATAATGCTATTGGCCCAGATTCTGAAGTCACTATCTACAAGATTCCCCAAGTAGATAATGCAGTAGCAGATGCCTTGGCCAAACTTACCAAAGAGTTGGCATGTCCGGAAGATGAGTCCATTTCAATAAGGGTCCAAAATAGACAAGTCTTATCCCTTATTGATTTTGAACTCATTGAGAGACTTTCTCTTGAAGTGGAGGTTATCATTGCCAAAATGGATGAGGAGCTGGATTGGAGGCAACCATTCATAGATTACTTGAACACTAACAAACTACCTCAAGTGAAATAACAAGCCCATCAGGTGAAATAGAGAGCTCTTTCCTATGCTCTTGTTGATGGCACCATGTACCGTCCAAATGTGGTTACATTGTTTAGATAAACAGCAAATTATAATTAAAGTTACACTGTCTATGTGGACCTCATCAATCAAGAAGATGAAGATGAAGATCAAAAGACTTGGATACTACCTTCTATGATCACAAATTGGATGTAGCTAGGAGAGGCCGTGTGGTCCTCCACCAACCACCCAACATTCTACACCTTACATTGGATTCATGGCCATTTGAGTGTTGGGGTATCGACATTGTAGGTCTGATCGATCCTCCTTCTTCCAAGGGGCATGGATTCATCTTAGCTGCTACCGACTACTTTTCCAAGGGGGTGAAAACCATCCCACTCAGAGAGGTCACAACTCACCATGTGCTTCAACTTTTTAAGAACAATATTGTATATAGGTTTGAGGTGCCTCGATGAATTATATTTGATAATGGTACTGCATTCAAAAGCATGAAGATCAACACTTTGCTAAAAGACATGGTATAGATTTGAGGTACTCCACTATCTACTATCCCAGAGCTATTGGTTTAAAGCATTCAAGAAAACTCTCATCCATACTAAGAAGACTCTTCATGACAACAAATGCGAATGAGAGCAATTGGTTGAAGCTTTGTGGGCCTACAACCACATATTGAACTCCAACTCCTACCCCATTTTCCTTATGTATGGGTCAAGTTCTTCTTCCTTAGAAGTTCAACTCCCATCACTAAGGATAGCATTGGGTAATAAGATCACTATAAAGTAGAATGCAAAGTTATGGTTAGAAGAGCTCAAAGGTTTGGAGGAAAGTCACCTACGGGCATGCAACCTCGAGTTATACAAGGCCAAAATGATTCAAGCTCACAACAAGTCGGTCCCTAGGTCTTTTCGAGTAGGAGAACTTGTGTTCTAAGGAGACCAATTATTGCCTGTCAAAAGATGAGAGGCAAGTTTGAACCCACTTGGGAAGGCCCCTATGTCATATAGAAGACCTACTGAAGAGGATCCTATCAGCTTATTAATTGTAAAGGGAAACACCCAGTGCTTCCAATTAATGACCTCTATGTAAAGAAATATTACCCATGAAATAAATCATGTTTGAAAATAATTTCTTAATAAAAATAATAAAAATCTAATTCATTCATCAAATCTTCTCTTCTTTTGAAGTGTTGTTTGCTTGTCTTGAACCCATCGACGGGCGTAGTTGTGGGTATCCTCTTTCACAACCACAATCTCTATTTAGGCCCAAGCATCCAGGTGTGAGAGAAATCCATCCTTTTCTTAGTGAGAATTCTTATTGCCACCCGTGGCATCAATTCATAATTCTCCAGCAGGTTTTAAGGTAGGTGTAAGAGTCCCCCAGAGGCATCCTATTCCTTTTAACACATGCACAAAACAAACACAAATCTTTTGTCTTGAGCTACTTGATGTGGGAGCAAGCCCCTGTCGCACTCACTCATTAGCTGCTCTAGGTCGGGTGTACATACTACCTCGCTAGTATGTCACCCCAAAGGTCATTTGTTGGAAGATGTGAGTCCGCTTTTCTTTTGATCATTGCAAACCAACGAGCACCTTGTTAGTATGGTAGTCTTCACGCAACCAGTGCGCCTCATGATTGACTTTGCTTAAGAAGATGTGAGTCCTCATGCTTTCTTCTTGAACTAGCCATCATGTTTTGACTAGGTTGAATATATTTGAGGTTCAGGATAAGTCCCAGACCCCTTTCATCTTGACTACTTTTGAGTTGATATAAGACCCTAGTGGCATTCACTTAGTAGTTACCCTAGGTCAGATACCACCGCCGAATAAGATAGACTATCCCGCCGCTATAAGAGTATGTGAGTCCCCGAAGCTTTCTTCCTAGTCGATTGTTGCAAACCGGCACCTTAGGTTGGTCGATGTTCATATTGATAGCTTCATCTAGTGATTACACCACTCTTTAAAGATATGAGTCCTCGTTTCTTTGAGTTGGACACCAAATATGGGAAAATGACTAGCCATGTCATTTTCTCCGGGTGTTGAATAAGCCTTTACCCCCATCCCCGGGCACTCTATTTGGATCAAGTCCTTTGTGACCCCATTTAGATATTACCCAAGTTACTTGGATTGGACAGCCCCTTTCCTAATAGCCACCCTGTGGTTGGAAAATTTGTTCACAGATGCAGATTCTTCCTTGGTTTAAGAATCAGATAGTCTAGCCGATATAAGCTCCTTCTCGTTTGATCCTCACAAACTAATAGGATCCATGATAAAATAAACCAACAAACTAAAATAAACAAACAAAATTGTTCTTTTCTCATTAGATTCAAAGCCTCCAAAGTGGTTCTCCAAGTATCATATCTTTCAGGAGAACTCCCCATAGAATTGACTCAGTGAGATAAATCCAAGTCGTACTCTCCTTGTAGTTGCTCTTAGTTAGGTTCAATCTATTTTTCCCCAAAGGTGTTACCTATGATGAAGCATTCTTTCTAGCATGATTGTTCAAACCACATGACAGGTCTTCAATTTGTTGCCCAAAGCAACCAATCACGTGGTCTTTCTAGTGGAAGATGTGAGTCCCCAGCTTTCTTCCTTCAATTGATCATTGCAAACTAAAAGGCACTCCTTTGTGGATAGTTCTCCATCATGGAAGCTACTCCTTGGTTCTTAAGAATAGATGTCTAGCTATAAGCTCCTTCTGTGATCCATCAACCATGAATCCATCAAAATAAATAAATTTAAAAAAATGAAATCTTGACTATTCTTGAGCATTTAAGTCCCCATAGCATTCACTCAAGCCCTAGTCGTTTGATTTGTTGCCCAAAGCAACTGATCACCCCAATGGTTCTTGTTTCTAGAAGATATGAGTCCCCATGCTTTCTTCTTAAGACTTGACCATTGTGTACCAAAAGGCATTTCTCCTTGGTTGATAGTCCTACCTTGTGGTTGGTAGACTACTCCCTTTGAATTGATAAATCTGAGTTAGGTCAGCTTCCATGGCCTCTACAAGCCATCGCAAAACCTATGGGATCCATCATCAAAAAAATAAATAAAACTAAAAAATGAAATCAATCTTGACTATCTTTGAGTTGATCTAAGTCCCCTGGCATTCACTCAATAGTCAACCCCTAGGTTTTTAATCATTGCCTTGCCAATAGATTAACAACCGGTCCCTACTTGGAGGATGTAAGTCTACTACACTTTCTTCATATATAACAAAGGCATCCCTTTGGTTGGCTAGTCCTACTATGTGCTTAGTAGACTACCCTTTGGATTGGTAAATCTGAAAGGTCTTAGCCTCCATGGCTCCTATGGTCCTTTAAAAAATTCAAACCTAACAAAATTGAAAAAATTCAACCCTCCCCTAGTGAGATTTCTCCCTAGTGAGATTCAAATCAAATCAAACCTTTTCTTATGATGACTTGAACTGCTTCCCTAGTGGAAGGTTCACACTCTATCCCTTAGTGGATTTCTTCCCTCTCTCTTATGTCTTGGACATAAGTAGAGCCACATTGCACTAAGTTCTAGATTCTTTCTTTCCTTGGGTTAAGGATAGATTGTTTCTGTTAGTGCTTGTGATCTCTTGAGATTTGTTGATCATTTCGATCAACACCAATACGCAGTGTTCCTTGCCACCACACCTATTGGGCGCCTTGTTGACCTCATTTTAGAATGAGCTCTCAACCCTCCATCTTAGCATAGACTCTCTTAGACTTTAAGAGTTCCTTAGTCTTAAGACACATCTAGTGATTAGGTGGACCCAACCCAGCCCTAGAAGACTTAGAAGAGTTAGCCATAGGAATAGTCATGCCTGGGTGTGAAAATCTACCCTTTAGCTTAAACCATTCCTCACTTTCCTTCTTTCAAGTCAAACTCCAAATCAATTCCATTTGATTTTCTCCAAACTCAAATCAATTCCATGATTGAAATCCATGATTGAAACCCATGATCAAAATCCATCAAAAATTCTAAGTTCAAATTTCCTAAATTCTTAACTTCCTTAAAACCAAAATCATGATTCAAACCTATTCAAACCTAATGAGATTTTCTCATGATTTATATTCTCATTTATATTCATATATAAATGAAATATAAATTCAAACCCATCAAATCAAATTCAAAATTCAAATCAATTCATGAAATTTTCTTAAGTCCCTTTAATTTTCCATTAAAGGACTTAGCCAAAATCAATCTAAACCTTGATCAAACTATTCAAATTCATGGGATTTTCTCAAAACTTATCTATATTCTCATTTATATTCTCATATATAAATAAAATATAAATATAAATCATTCAAATCAAACCAAAATTAAATTCCAAATTTAAAATCTTAAATCCTTAAATTCATTAATGGATTTAACCTAAATCATGATCAAACCATTCAAATTCATGGGATTTTCTCAAAACTATTTTTATTCTCATTTATATTCTCATATATAAATGAAATATAAATATAAATCAATCAAATTCCAAAATTAAATTTCAAATTAAAATTCTTTAAATCCTTTAAATTCCTTTTAATGGATTTAACTTAAACCATGATTAAACCACTTCAAATCCTTGAAATTTTCTCATGATCAATTTATATTCTCATTTATATTCACATGTATAAATGAAATATAAATTCAAACAGTCAAAACAAATTCCATAAATCAAACTCAAATCAAATCAAAATCAAATCTAAGCCTTTCAAGTCAAAATCTTGAACTTAGCCAAATCACTTTCAAATCAAGCCAAACTCTTGATTTTCTCTCATGGTTCAATCAATCCTACAATCATGAGCTCATATATAAATCCAAACTTCAATCATTCTCAAAACCAAATCAAAAATCAAACCCAAGAACTCTTCATATTCTTCCTTTGAATATGAAATTTTCAAATGGATCAAAATCATTTGACTTCAAACCACTTGTAAATGGATTTATATTTCAATCATAAGTCCATATACAAGATCAATCAATTCAAATCAAGCTTTGACCAAGCCATTTGACCCACTTAGGCTCACTTGACACATAGTGACCTAAAGTACCCTTATGAGCCAACTTTTGATCCTAACCAAATTGGATTGAACCAAACTCATATATCCCTCTCATCATGATCAACAATCATCATGGGATGATCAATCAGTCAAATTGGGTCAAACCAAATCAAACCTAAGGGTTGACCAAGTCAACACTTAACCTAAAATGAAACCTTACATAATTAAATTCCACCATAGGCCAAATTGATTGAAACCATTGATCTAAGTTCACTCATTACCTATGTTTGAACTTGACCAAGCCAACATTTGAGCCTAACCTAACCCAATTGTTCCACTTGACCCATTTTGACCCAAAGGGTCAAAATGTGTCAAAACTTGATCTAAGCCAAATTGATTGAAACCAATGGGTCAAGTCCATCCAAATCACTTGTGGAACTTGACCAAAGCCTCAATTGGCCACCCAACCTAGCCCAATTGACCTTAGACCCAACATGACCTAAAGGGGTCATATTGAACCAAAATTGAACTTAACCCAAATTGATTGGAAACAAAGATACCAATCCACTCCATATGACTAACCTAAACCTACCCCTAACCTATCTCAAATAGGTCAAATGAGTCAAATAGGTCAACTTGACCCATTTGACCTAAATGAAGTCATATGAGCCAAAACCAAATATATACCAAATTGAATCAAACCAAAGCCACCAAAACATTTCAAATGGTCATATGAACTTGACCCAACCCTTTGTTTGACCCAATTTGACCAATTGGTCAACTTGACAAGTTGACCCATTTTGACCTAAATGGGTCAACATGAGCCAAACCCTATCAAATGGATTCCAAATCAAATGAAACTTGGTCAAACCTAGTTTCTCCACATATTTTGGTCATACCCTCTTCACAATCACTTAGGCTTTCCAAAGCTAAGGATCTTAACATGAGTCCAAAATGGTGCAACCCAATGGGGTCACCCATTTGGTCCTAGACCAAACCCCACCACAGCAAAATGAAATTTCAAATTCTCTTAAGCTCAATTAAAGCACATGGGAAGTTGGCAATCCATTCCTTGGATCAAACCACCATGTGCACACTCAAAATAGTCAAACAACCTCCAATCTCATCAATTGGATCAAAATGGCAAGACATTGATTGTCCGATCCTTCGGGGAGATATACTCCCCTAATTCAATGAAATTTTCATTCTCATCGATTGAATGAAGCAAAATCCATCGAGAGCACTCAAGCATCTTAGAGGGATTAGAATTCCCCATTTCTTTTGCAAAAGTGAAAAATAGGGGAGAGAGTAATGAATAACTTCCTCCACACTTGATTCCTTCCAATTCTCTTGCACACTTCATCTAGACCAAGTCGAGTGCACAAGCTTCCATTGAAGTTCCCATAGCAAGGAAGGATCAATGGATCAAAGCCAAGCTCAAGCAAGGAGGAGTTGGTCCATTGATCCACTCAATCCCAAGCCTAGAATTTCAAGGGCTCGTCTCCACTAAAAAAGCTACCATGATCGAGCACGATCCTCACCTGAGGTATGGAATTTTGATCACTAAACTCAATGTGGTGTGGAGCTTTGTGAAAGAAATTTTCACCTCATTGAATTTTGATGGATTGCCTATGTCTCTAGATGGTGTGGGTTAAATTTTTGTGTGATTCCATGCTAGATCGAGCTTGGATCTTCCCCTTGATCATGGATGGTCTCTTGATCAAGGGAAGAACTTGCTCATCCATCCATCCGCATTTTAGATGGACGAGATTATTTAAACATGTTTAGATCTAATTATCCTTTATAAATATCTTAACCATCCCATCTTGATCTAACGATAGAGAATAGCATGCACCGCCGCTTTTGATGTGACATGTTGTCCCCTCGATGTAAAGCGTGTAACGCCACCGCCATGCCATGAGCTAGGGATTAAGGGAAGTTATTAATTAATTTTAATTAATCATGGAACTTCAAAATTCATAACTCTTCATAAAAAAAATCAAAAAATATGAAATAAAATTATGGAGATAATTAAACCTAGAACATTTTAAAATTTTGATGAGTTTTGAATTATTTTTCTCTGAATTTGGGTTTTATTGAAAGTGTATTTTCTAATTACTTTGATTTGATTAATCAAATTTCTTGGGTAAATTTTAGGGATGACCTCTCTCCCTAATTTTCTTGGGATTTATTGAATTTAATTAGAATTGCATGTTATTTTAATTACTCTTTCATGTAATTAAGCATAATTAGATATATGATTAGTGGATTTACCCTATGATTAGGTTTGATTAAGGTCAGACTCAGTAAGTAGGAGGTTTATCGAATAATTTTGGGGCATTTCCCCCAAGCCATTCCCTAAACCCCCTCTTCTCTTCTTAATCTCCTCTTAATTAAGGGTTAGTTCATTAATTGTCCCCTTAATCATTTTCTAAAAATTTTAAAAAGTTCCATAACTTAATTAATCTACCTTGGGTAGATGCTTAGGTGTTTAATAGCCTAAGTTCAATTAAGAAATCAAAACCCCACATGTGTGAAAGGGTGTTTGAAATTACTTAAGCTAAACCCTTAGCTTAATTAACTTTTAATTGTGAGCCAAATTGCATTAGGCCTTTTCATTATTAGGTGCATTGCAAATTTAAATTCCTTGGGTTTTTTTATGTCATCTCATTGGCTCATAATTATTTAGTTAATTCTTCTAAGGTGGTGTAAGGGTTAATTAAGTTACTTAATTCATACCTTAACCTAATCAACACATAAAAATGGATCTAATTATCTAAAAATTAAACAAAAATATCAAAAACATGTGGTAATGGGTTAGGAACAACAAACTCATCTCACCTTTTCAAAATTAAATTAAACTTCAAACTAAAAAAAATTACTTTGAAATTCACTTTGATTTATTCTAAATTTTCTTATTCTATAAGAATGTCTTTAGGATTTAAGTAAAGTGAGTTTGTTTACATGCTTTCATTGCTTTGGATCTTTCCCAACATGTTAAGTTGTATGCCATGTGATTTCATGCATTCATAATTTCATATTTCAAATTTTAAAATGAAATTGTTTACTTTATGTCAAATATGTGTTGGCTAAAGTAAAATATGAGTGGCTATTATCACTACTAAATCCAAATTATTTTAAAAATACATAAATCAAATACAAATCTAAAAAGTGTGCTACTTATACTTTAATTATAAGCTTGCATGTGATGAATATTATAAAGTCATGTTTAGTATAGGTTTCTTTCTTTCTTATAGGTATAGTTTTGAATAGAGTTGATGTAGGGTTCATTTGAAAAGAACCCAACACTTACTTAATTCTATCCCCTATTCATCCCTATGCTACCTAAGAAGGTTACCTATACTTGCATACATAAATTGCATAAACAAAATGAATCTATTAAACAACTTTTGCATTTTCCTTTTCTATTTCATTTCTTTTATATACATGTTTGTTTAAGGAAAGTGGTATATTAGTCCGACAACCCAGGTTGTGAGGCTTTAAGTAGCCCTAAGTAGGTCTTGTACCTTACACCTCGTTAACAATGGACTCACTTATGCCTTTCTTACTTTCATGTATGTATGTGAAATTTTGGATAAGGAAAACCTTTTCTACTTAAGAAAAATCATGCATATTCAACTTCTAAATTTTCTTAAATGGATTACTTAGCATGCATCATAAAGTGTGTTAACTACTCTCATTTGTATGTATATGTAGGGTCCATCCATATGCATGTTATATATGTTGGGAAAGAAATGAAGTAATGTGTGTTATGTGAATTTTGATTCATTTTATTTAATCTTAAAATGCCTTTCTTTTTGAATAGGTTTGTTTAGAGTTTTTCTAAACTTAGTAAAAGATGTAATCAAAACATTCACCTAAATGAAACTAAATGTGAACCTACTTTAGAAATTACTTAGGTTAGGGAAGGAAAGAGAAGTTCTCTTTCCCTCTTCATAACTTAGTAATTAATTGTAGGTTTCACTTAAACCAAATTAAAACATGAAATAAAATCAAAAAAAACTTAAACAACTTAAATGAAACCCTCCTCTAAGTTGAACATGTTCTTCAGAAAATTTAAACCTAAAGCCATAGCATACCTTCAAAGCACACACATTAGCCTAAGTCACCACTTCTAGCCTTAGGTAGAAGGTATGCATGTTATGTTTATTGATGTATATGTTTTAGACTAGATGTTAGGGTGTATGCTCATAGAATGAATGGTACGCTCTCTAACTATTCTTTTTCTCACTGGGATCAGGCTTAAGAGGCACTATCATAAATAAAAATATAAATGCTTTTGCTTGTAGGTGCTTTATACCCCTAAGCATAATCCATAGGCCAGGTGGACTTAAGTTCAATATAAATGCATGGGATTTGTGTGGTGTGTTTTAGCTAACCTTTGTTTTGCAGGTGTTAATTATATTTCCACTTTTCCTTTTCATGTAAAAATTTACATAGTTAGGATTTTAGAATGATTTATTATGGGGATTAGGATAAGCATTAGTCATAAGATCATCTAATACACCATGTGAAGCCTTGGAGCATCCACCTTCCAACCATCCAAAGGAGAAACTAGAAGAAAAAAAGAAGAAGAAGAAAAAAAGAAAGAAGAAAGAAGAATAAAGCTTGAAGACCCCATAACAATGAATTTCTTTGCTTAAATTTTAATTTAATTCATTTGTAATCCGTTGTATAAGGTGTAGAGCTTTACCCATATTTGATATTTTGAATTTATGTGGTGAGACCACAATGACCATTTATTCTTTTTACGATTAGCTTTATAAATTGATGGATGATTTGTTTAGCTTTTGCATTAAGTGGCATAATTTTTCTAGTTTCTTCCATTCTTTATGTATGTCCTAGATGTGGATTAGGCTCTTTAGAGAAAAATAAATCTTTTACCCAACTTAACAATTCAAATTAAAATTAAACAACTCATAACCTCACCTAAAGCTTAGATTTAAAATCAAGATAAAAATTAGCAACTTAGATAGATGAGCATTTCTTTATAATATCATGCATTAATGCATCTTACTTCTTTATAATATCATGCATAAATGCAACTCCCAAATAGAAAGTTTTCACCACAAGGATGAAATAAACTAAGTGCCAATAGAAAAGAAGGATAGTCTCAGATTCATATAAAATGCAAACTTCATACTCGAAGTCAATGATCATTTACCAAAGATGGAGAGAGAAACATTCCCCAGCTGAGTCGCTAGAAAAATCTGTGGTAAAATATTCCAGCCTTTATCTATCCTTTTGAAGAGGGAATAAATGAAAGAAATACACTCTTTTGGTTTGGGACACCACATAGATCCAAAGATGTTCTTATTAGGGTGATCGGGTATGACATTGAGGAGAGGTGTACTATCTAGAAAGATAGAAGTCACCACCCTACAATGGACCTAATCACCTAAATAAGGTCTCCTAAGGACTGTGGGTCTTCATATGTACCAGAGATTCTTTCCTTATTTTACATGGAAAAGTAAAGCAGGGTTTATTTTAAATTGGGTTCATTAAGTTCCCTACAGGGTCAAGCCCCCATAGTTAATTACATCCTAAGGAAGGGATTCCTCAGAAATACTCTCGATTAAGATAAATGATCATTATCTCTAAAGATTTCAATAGATAGGACTATCAATCGATTAGTTTATTTTTGGCAAATCAGGCGAGATTGATCAAGAGGAGGGAGTTCTTATCAAAGCCAAATGGAGGTGAGTTGGGGATGTTTAGGATACTAAGAAGCCTAGTAAATAACCCAAACTATCTATAGTTGGGCTTTACATTTTTGAAATTGAGGGAAATTATTTATTTGAGTTGAATTTTCATTAGAAGTTTAGGGCGTATAATTCCATGATACAAGGTCATGAAAATACCTAAGAGGTGAGGATTTATGCTCACGGTCCTAAAGGGAAATAACAACCTCAGAACCTAAATATAGGGAGCTTCATCGAGGGCCAAGGCATGATCTAAATCTAAGGAAAAAATGGGCATATGGTTTACCTTCGTAAGAGAGGATAAACCACCCAACTACTTGGACTAACAATCACCTGGGGGTGGCTGTCAACTAACTCCTCCTATGATTTTAAATATATGTAAGCAAGTTTTATATTTTATGCAAGATAGCTGGGATATTTAGAAAAGAGACTTCTTAAACTCACTCCCTAAAGAGACGAGATCATGTTAGGGCATGCTTCAAATGACCTAAATCTAATGCAAATCATATTACATGTTATTTTTTATTTTTTTTTACAATCATTTGACTCAGGCTTATATGATTCATATGGCTAATGCATGAGAAGTAAGATTCTTGGTCAAAATCGGAAGAAGGAAGAGGTGTGTTTCCACCATGGATCTCAAAGGTCAAAAGTTTCTCTAGCAAGGTGAAAACCAATCAAGAGTGAAATAATATACTTTTTGTGCATGTAAAATAAATACTCATCCAGCTAAGCGGTTGCTAATTCTTTTATCTTGGTTTTAACTTAGGCTTTAAATAAGGTTATGAGTTTTTTATTTTAATTTTGAATTGATTAATTTGGTTGAAGATTTATTTTTCCTAGAGCCTAATCTTCATCCGACCACACATCAAAGCAAGGAAGAAACTAGGAAGTATGCCACTTCTAAAGTAAACTAAACAAAATATCAAGTATTTTATAAAGCTAACACAAAAGAATTAAATGCCAAGTGTGGTCGGGCACCACCGTACAAACCCAAAAATAAATTGGGTAGCCGAGCTCTACCCATATACAACTCGAATTACAAATGAATTAATTACAATTAAGCAAGGAATTCATGTTATGGGGGTCTTCATTCTTCATTTCTTCATTCTTCTTTTCTTCTTTCTTCTTCTTTTCTTCTTTTTTCTTTAGTTCCATCTTTTGGATGGTTGGAAGGTGGATGCTCCAAAGGCTTCACATGGTACATAAGGCATAGCCTTATAACCAATGCTCATCCTAATCCCTATAACAATCATTCCAAAATCCTAATTGCAAAAATACATGAAAAGAAAAAAGTAAATCTAACTAGCACCTGCAAAATAGAGATTGGCTAAATAAACCATACAAATCCTAAGCATGTATATTAAGAAGTTGGACTTAGCACCCACACATGGGTAACCAAGTCCACCTGGCCTATTTTAGATTATGCTTAAGGTTGTAAGCAACCTGCACAGCAAAAGCAGTTACATTTATATTACATCACCCCTTAAGGACAATCCCCTGCATAAGATAATGATTAGACTAAATCATCCTAGTATTCATTCTAATGCCATACACCTTAATATCCAGACTAAAAATATAACAAAAATAAAGCAAACATCAAACCATGCCGCCCTAACATAGACTAGAAGGTGACTTAATTGTGTGCATAGTAAGGTTTGTGGTATGCCTAGCTTTAAGGTTAGATTTTCTAAGTGTGAAAAGGTTCAACTTGAAGGGTGGTATTATTTAAGTTGTTAGTTGATATATGGGTTAATTTTATTTGATGATTTGATTTGGTTTGAATGAACCTACTTAATTACTAAAGGTTGTAAAGAGAGGGAAAGAGAAGAGAACTTCTCTTTCCTCCCTACCTTGAGTGATTTCTAAGGTATATTCATTAAGGATTTTATTTAGTAAATATTTTATTATGTATTTTAATTAATCCTAAGTTTAGATTTTCTCTAAATAAACCTATTCAAAAGAAAGGCATTTTAAGATTAAGTAAAGTGAATTACTATCACAAAACACACAACATTTTATTTTCCCCACATGTGTATAACATGCATATGAATGATCCTAAGCATATCTATACATAAATGGGAATGTTTAGCATACTTATGATGAATGCTATGAGTTACTTAAGAAAATTTGAATTTTATGATGCATGATTTTCATTAAGTAGAAAAGAGATTTTCTTATCCATTTTTCATGTAAAACATGTATGTATGAAAGGCATAAGTGAGTATGGTGCCATTGTTAACTGGGTGTAAGGTAGACCTACTTAGGGCTTACTTAAAGCCTCACAACCCTAGGGTTGTCCAGACTAATATACCACTTTTCTTAAATACATGCATACAAAAAGAAATGCATGGAAAGAGAATGTTATGAATTACTTAAGAAAATTTGAATGTTTTATGATGCATGATTTTCTATTAAGTAGAAAAGAGGTAGTAAATACGTAACTGAACGAAGTATTA